>JABUQX010144871.1:0-36387 GCA_015478945.1 Trachelipus rathkii | reverse complement strand
TCTCATAGCAGTCGAAAAAAGTTTTCCATTTGTAATGTTCTGGCTGCAAAGTATTTTGTGATGTTTCCTGAACAGACGTCCCATGAGGTTGAAGGTACTTCCATAGTGGATGGTACTTCGTCCAAGTCTGAGGCACTTGAAGACGCCATTTTATTTATATCTTACCTTTACGTTTGATTATTTTGATAGGCTATATTTTTAATCAACGTAGTTTTTTTTTTTCTTAAAAGTTAAATAAATAATAAGATATATATATATATATATATATATATATATATATATATATATATATATATATATATATATATATATATATATATATATATATATATATATATATATATATATATATATATATATATATATATATATATATACGAATTTTTAAAATTGAATCTGAAAGGCCCAGCACCGCGCACCGCACCGCACCAAAAGCTTCGCACCGCGCACCGCACCGCACCAGTAACTAAAAAAATTCTCGCACCGCGCACCGCACCGCACCACCGACATATACAGCTCGTACTGCGTAACTGCACCGCACCGCACCGGTGCGTTTGTTAACCCTAATATATATATATATATATATATATATATATATATATAGCATATATATATGTTATATATATATATATATATATATATATATATCTCGCAACAATTCTGGTCTTAATCCATTACAATTTAAAATTTCAGGTTCAACTTGGGTAGTTTTGTACCTATCAAATGGTGAAACACGACTTTCAAGGAATCTGGAAAAGGAAAAATATTTAAAATTAGTTTTTATCTTCAAAATTCAACACATCCTTGCAACGGTTCCCTTGTGTTTGTATCAACTGTCAAGTTCCATGAGTAAGTAAATAATTCAGGCTGTATTGTCGAAGCAGATTCTTATTATTATTATTATTATTATTATTATTATTATTATTATTATTTTATTGCTAAATCAAGATATAAAAAGAAAGAAGAAAGGGAAGCAAGAAAGAAGCAATGAAGCATGTTTCGCCACGATATATGAATCGTAACGTCGTCTTCCAGACCAGTCAGAACCTGTTACACTACTTCGCTGTAAAAATCAGTTTTAAAGATTTTTATGCCCTAACTCAGGTGGGCATATATATATATATGTTATGGCATATATATATATATATATATATATATATAGTTATATATATATATATATATAAATATATATATATATATATATATATATATATATATATATATATATATATATATATATATATAGTTTAGTTAAATTCCGTAATGACAGGTTGTTTTTAACGAGAGTTTCCATGTTTTATGTGATGTGCTTTGTCTTTTGCGTAAATGTTTTTATTGATTAATTTTATCTCCTAATAAGTGTGTTAGTGTTTATTAAGTTCTTTCCCGTTTTATTAAATTTTAATATAATATAGTTCTGATATCTGAAGAAACCTCTAGTTATATTATGACATGAAGATTAGTATTTCCTTTTCCTTTTTTTTTTTTAATGATTTATGACAGATTTGTTGTAGTTGGATTTAAGATCATAATACAAACTTAGTTTAGCAACTTAGAGGTTTTATAAAATATAGTTTAGTTATTTTAATTAGTTTTTAGTATTATGCTACTTCTTTTCTTGTTTTTTTAGCTATTATTCAAATTTACCTATTCCTAATAAATTTAAGTTTTTATTATCGTTGTTGTTTTAAAAATTTGGGTTTGGTGGTCTACTTTTTCGTGAGATATATATATATATATATATATATATATAAAGTTATTAATATATATATAGTAGTATATATATATATATATATATATGATATATATATATATATATTATAGATATATATAAAAAAATATATATATGATTAAATTTACCTATTCCTAATAAATTTAAAATGTTTTTATTATTGTTGTTGTTTTAAAATTTGGGTTTGGTGGTCTACTTTTTCTTTAGAGAAGAGTATATATATATAGTGAGTATATATATATATATATATATATATATATATATATATATATATATATATATATATATATATATTTATATATATATATATATATATATATATATATATATATATATATATATATATATATATTACTAAGTTAAATTATAAGACAAATAGGATCCTTTTCTGCACGTCACAAACAAATTAGATATGATTTCCCTTTCCTATATATTTATCAAGTTTAAATACCAGCAAAATAAACTAAAAGTCATCTAGTCATTTAATAATAAAAATAATTTTATTGTATATATTAATGTGGTTGTGAAGATATTCGTAATAAATAATATTTGCAATTAGCTATTGTTATAGAGAGCAAACAAATCCTACCGATCATTCAATATGTCATTCAATATGTATTGCATGAGCTTTCACCTTTACAATCTTGAATATGATCATTGCATCACAAAAGCTCCAGCAACTGAAAAGACATAGAAGATTCTTTAGTCATATATATATATATATATATATATATATATATATATATATATATGTATAAGGTGCGGCAAAAAGTTTCAGTGTGTAGAGGCTACAGCTCGGCTATGTATGCAGGCTTATTTACATATATATATATATATATATATTCAAATCCCTCCGCGTAGCAGCTGGAGTTTTATCTACCTGGGGCAAGAATTAAAACTTGACTGCGAACACGTTGGTGGCGCTGGTTTGGGATAGCCGGCCTTAAAGTTCGATTTGTGGTCCCTCCGCAGCCACCCCTGCATAGGGATAAAGCACGTTAAAAGGTAGTTTTTTTTTTTTTTTTATATATATATATATATATATATATATATATAAGTAAAGATATATATATATATATATATATATATATATATATATACATATATATATATATTTATTATTTATTATTATTATTATTATTATTATTATTATTAATATTAATATTAATATTATTAATATTATTTACATATTATTATTATTATTATTATTTCATATTATTTTATTATTTTATTATTATTATTATTATTATTATTATTTATTATTATTTGGAGTGTGAAATATCTGCTTATAGTTAAGATATCACCATTGTATTTCAGTTCCATCTTCCACTTGACCTTATGACAAGAGAGATGTTTTCACTCAGTGGATGGAAGTGATTCGTCAGGTTGGTGATTAGGGACGCCGAAAACATACTACCTGCTGACGAAGATGAGCGACCTGACCTACCTTGGTGGAAGGTCAAAGAATTAAGGTCATATATTTTGGCAAAGAATATTTGAAAAATAAAAAGATATCAATTCAGAAAACGCCTATATTTGTAAGGAGAACTTTTTAAATATTTTACCAGGCAGCCTCCATTAAATGTCTTTGGCAATGAATTTGTTGAAGTGTTGAAACTCACCTTTTAGTGTTAAATATTTTTAATTTCATCATATTGAACTTTCTTTACCACATGTACCCTTCATGTTTTCAGATGTCTGAAGATGTGTTTTTCAATCAATGTTTTTATTGATTTAATCCTTCTTGTTATTAACACGTAATCTTATTTCTTTTAATCTGTTGACACTTACAAAAAATTAATGCCTATCACAAGCTTTGTTAGTTTTTTCCTCCTATGCCTCATAACTTATCACTGAGAAGAAAAATAGACTTTTATTTCTCATCAAGAAGAGTGTGTAATTTAATCAAAAGATTTTGAGCCAAAAGTTTTTGAGCTAAATATGTAAAATTATTTGTAGTTTTTTCTCATGATTTTCATATAACATGTTTTTTTTTTGTTTTTTTTTATGTATAAGCTCTAATGAGTCACAAGAGAATATAAAAGCTTTATCTGGTGCTTCATTAAACGTTTTCAGAGAGCTTGTATAATATTGTGCTTTTAGATGGCTTAAAGAAACAGTATGGTCATCATGATCTTTCAGCACAGCTTTTATTGATTAGAGCATAAGTGAGTGATTGTGCAAGTACTATTAAATCTTATGAGTTTCAAAATTAGATTCTTTGACTGATACTGATAGTCTGCTTCCTGCTTGTCAAATGTGCCTGAGCTATCAGCTATTTTTCAGCTGCCAGACAAGTCTCTAACTGGAAAATTGCTGAAGCCCTCATTTATTTTGGGTTGTTCAAGATGTTATATTTCCTCATGTGGTTACCTAAAGCAGATGAAGAAATTTATGAATAAAGTAACTACATGAATATGTTAGACAAACGTTGCAGATTCAGTTTCATAGTTTTTTTCTATCTGAACTACTAAATAATGTTTTCTGTGTATAATCCACTTCAATATTTCATAGTAAGTTTACATAATGTTATTCCATAGCTCTTAAATCAGAACATAAATAATATGACTTGCAATTGTTTTCTAGATATATATGAAGATCTTATATCTCCTGTAACTAAGTGTTTCAGATCATTACTTTCTACTGTCTGTAAAAGAAAAGAAATGCTTGAAAAAACTATGATATTTTTGTACAAGTACTCTGGTTCGTCAAAATGTTGAAAGGCAAGATACAAATATTATTTTTTCATATAGGCAAATCACAGAAATTTCATTTTAAAGTTAATCATGGTTCATTTGTATTAGCATTCTTTCTTATCTGTACTTCAGTATTTTGTACATGCTAATGATTTTATCTGTTTTTTTTTTTTTTTTTTTTTTTTTTATAGATTGTCTAATGGGGACATCTTTCATGGGAAGAGAAACAAATAAAAGATCAGATGGAAAGAAATGATTAAAAAAATAATATGTTTTCTAAGGAATTCAAAGTCCATTTGGGTCTCATGAGAGCTAGAAAGAGTTTTTTTCTTTTTTTTTCGGTCATATTTTTTTAGTGCTGTGTTTTCTACAATTATTTATTTTTTTCTTTAAATCCAGCTTGTTGGCTTTTCATTGCAATATTTGGAAGAAATCACCCTTCCAAGAAGAAATGGTTGCTGCCAGTTGAACTGGTATCAAGGCACCTTTTGTTTATGGAGAACCTGTCAGTTGTTGAGGCTGCTGGTTTTATCAGCCTTTTTGGCTTCAAGACAAAGTTGAAAGATACTTGAACCCAATGTAAGTTTTATATTTTTTAAATACGCTATCGTTAGTATCTGCAAATTGTTGCTTCTACTAAATTTCTTTTCGTATTTTAATTTTATATTTTTATTTATTAAATGCTCAAATATATATATATATATATATATATAAGAGTAAAGAGTATATATATATATATATATATATATATATATATATATATATATATATATATATATATATATATAGTATATATATATATATATATATATATATATATATATATATAGTATAAAGTATATATATATATATTATATATATATATATATATATATATATATATATATATATATATATATATATATATATATATATATATATATATATATATATATATATATATATATATATATATATATATATACGGTATAAATATATATATATATATATATATATATATATATATATATAAGATATATATATATATATGTTATAAATATATATATGAGGTATATATATATATATATATATATATATATATATCTTTCTCTCTTTCTTTCACCTTCCTCTTTGTAGTTCCCAAGATTGTGTAAGGTGCTGTGCTGCGATCGAAAAAGAAAAGCAGTAGGAGAACATAATAAACGTCGAAAAAGAAAGCTTCAGCCTACCGCCCCCGGTACCATTAATAGTGAGAGCTCGTCAGAGTTGTGTCTCACCTTAGAGCATCATGGGGACCGCGACGGACCTCACTATGGTAAATCGTCAAGTAGGTTCATCCCTTGGCCCAGTGGGCCACAACCATGCCCCCATACAAACCCCGCCATTCTCCTATCATGCACCCTTACTCTCGCCTCTGCCAAACCTACATTTCTCTCCTTCAGAAACATTCTGTTCACTGACTTAAACGCACTTTCTCTTCAATTTCCCAGCTGGTTTGTCTCCCAAACAAGACTCACTCACTATAACTGCTTAACTCAAACCCTATTTGGTTTATTCATCTCTTCCACACATCTTCAACCATTCTCAAATACACTTTTCATTGATACTTCCTATTTTACCCTTTTCACACCCACACCACTCTCTAAGATGTCTATTCCTCTTTACTAATTTTTTCTCACACCTTAGAATAATTCCCTAAGATTTCTGTCCAATTTGAATTAATATTGAACTTAAGATCTATACTTATTCCATGGACCATAGTCTCATCATACTATACAATAATATTATGGTAAATAACATACCCTCATAAAGACCCTGAAGCACACCTAAGACTTAGTCCTTTGAAGCCTACCAACGATTTTAATTGTACCAGCCAATCTTCCTGCCATTCACAACTTTCCTACTACACTCTGCATCGTCCGTTCCTTCTCATCCAACATATACCCGAAATATTTAAACTCAGACACTTGTTCGAGTGTCACCATCTAACATAACTTCACACTGAGGAGTGTCCTCACTCACAACCATAACCTTACTCTTATCCACGTTTACTTTCAAGCCCCTCCTTTTACACACTCTGCCAATCTCTACCAATCCTCTCAAACTCTTTTCAGATTCGCCACACAAAACCAAATCATCCGCATATAATAGGTAGGGCACCCTCCACTCATCTCCATTCTCCACCATTCTAACACCATTTCCTGCCATCCCCACCTCGAATTCTTTCATAACCCCATCCATATACAAATTGAATAACCAAGGAGACATAACACAACCCTGTCTTACTCCGCTATTAATCCCAAACCAATCACCATTGACACCATTTATTCTTACACACGCTTCACGTCGTCATACTTTTGATTCCATTCAGAAGCCTACCACCAACACCATATATCACTAACACCCTGCCATAACGTTCCTATTAACTCATCATGCTGCCTGTTAAACCATAAACCTAAATATACAATTTATTCTTTTCTTCTCCTCATTCAATCACTATTTCAATGTAAAGATTTGATCCACACATCCTCTACCACTCCTAAACGCAACTTGTTCTTCACCAATCAGTCCTTCAGTCACTCGACGCACTCTTTCGACCAAAATACCAGCATATACCTTCCCTACAACACTCAGTAAACTTATTCCCCTATAATTTCTACAGTTCCCCTTTTCTCCCTTACCCTTATATAAGGGTACTATTACCGCTCTCCTCCAATCCCTTGGAACTATACCCTCCATAAACGCTTTATTACACAACTTCCAAATCCACTCATTCACTATCTCCTCCTGCTCTTGATCATATATATATATATATATATATATATATATATATATATATATATATATATATATATATATATATATATATATATATATATATATATATATATATATATATATATATATATATATATATTCCTCTACTATAAACATATTAAATACTAGAGACATTCCTCTCTTCTTAAACTATCTTCTTCTTTTTTCTTCTATTATTCTAAAGTATTTTATATTTCTTTATTATTATTTTATTTGTTTTATTAAATATTCTTTGTTATAAAATTATTATTTATTATGTATAGTATATTGAAAACATTATTTATAAACAATTTTATATTCTAAATTCACAACACCATCTCTCTGCAGTTCGCGGGCGCCCGGCCTGGCGCCATTTATAATGGGTTAAAAGCAATATTTAATATACACGTTCTTCCCTTTTTTCGCGTTTCAATTTTGCCTATCTTTATATTGCACATTTCATTTATTTAACCAACTTTCGCAAAAATAAGAATTTTATCCTAACATTGTGAAATTTGCAAAATTTGATCATTTCTATAAGAACGAGTGTAGGAGTCCTGATATATATATATATATATATATATATATATATATATATATATATATTTATATATATATATATATATATATATATATATATATATATATATATATATATATATATATATATATATATATATGCTGACCATTTCATTTTAGATGCGTGAAATTGTTAAGGAACTTCTGAAGGTAATTAAGCAAACGGAAAATGATGATTTAACAAGTGTAATGTGTAAAATTGTCACAACTTATGCTGAACAATTGACACCTATTGCAGCAGAGATGTGCAGCCAGTTAGCTACAACCTTCCAACAAGTAGGTTATTTATATTAAATTGTTAATAACATTAACACTAACATAACTCCACAAAGGAGTGTAAAGTTTGGTAAAATGTAAATTTGCTTGAAAGAAAAGTAGCTTTACCATCCTCATTTTCCAATCTCAGTATATATATATATATATATATATATATATATATATATATATATATATATATATAAATAAAATATAGATATATGGATAGATATATATATATAGAAAAATATATATTATTTATATTTATATATATATATATATATATATATATATATATATATATATATATATATATATATATATATATATATATATACACACTAAATTCGCCAAATGTTTATTAAAAGGAAATGCAGGACAATGGTGCTTTAAAAAAAAAATGGCGATTCGAGGGCTTTGGGGTAGGACATATTTAATCTAAGCACAAATACCGGAACTATACCCTCCATAAACGCCTTGTTATGCAACATCTATCTCCAGTCAATCAGAATCTCTCTTCCTTTTATTGATTATTTCAGTGGGAATTCCATCTATACCTGTGGATTTACCATTCAATTCTTTCTTCGCTGTACCTATACCTCCCCACTAATTATATTCTCATCCCCAAAATACTTTTCTCGTTTCACACCTAAACCCACGAACATTCACTATTATCTCTTCATTACTGCCAAAGTTATGCAGATTTTTGAAGTGTTCCCTCCACACGCTCTTCACATCCATTTCATCAGTCATGAAAGTACCATCCCTATTAATTATTTTATAAAGTTTAGCCTTACTCTCATTCTTAACCTTTCGCGCTTCCTTCCAAAAGAGCTTCCTATTCCCTTGTAAGTCCCCATACACCCTCCTTCCAAACTGTTCATTTGCCTCTTCTTTTTTTCCCTCTTAATTATGCAACTTTGTCTTCCTTTTTTTCTCCTTATATAGTTATATACACCTTTAATCACGCATCTTTTTAACTTCTTGCATCACCTCTTCATTCCACCACTCTATTGTCTCACTCCCTATTTTAGCACATCCACATACTTCTCTTGCACTTCTAACAAAAGCATTCTTCATTTGCGTCCTGATTTGCTTTATTATTATTATTATTATTATTATTATTATTATTATTATTATTATTATTATTATTATTATTATTATTATTATTATTATTATTATTATTATTATTTAGAAACAATACCAAGATGTTAATGAATAACAGCAAAACTTTTTATGTATTAGCTAATACAGTTCTTAATGTATTTACACATTGAAATAAGAATGAACTGCACACAATTTAATTCTTTTAATTAATGAATAACAGCAACGGTTTCGTCCGTAAACCTCGGACATCTTCAGAGTTTCGATTCTGACAAATGTAAATGTTTATGTAAACATAAACACTCCTGTAACACGTCTCTGAGAACTCAATCTCCTAAACTTCGACGTTCTGTGGTTTAAAATCTTTCTTCCTTCTTTCAACATTTATTAATAATCTTGTGCTTCTGCTACTGTTTTCCTAACAGAACAGATTTTCACGCCTTTTTTGAATATCTTTCTACTTCTCACGAGACTGTTATATCTTCTCATCCAAATATTGAGGTCCTCTATTTAGGGATTTCAATGTACAAACACTGAATGGTTGGGGTCCTTTCATACTGATTTTTAGGTGGGGAGGAGGCCGAATCATTTAGTATTCTCAACGATCTGGAGCAACTCAAATTAAAGAACCCACACACGTTCCGGATCGTCCTAACCAATTCTTGAACACATTCTGACCTATGTTTCACCACTAGTCCTTCTCTCTATAAATACACCACTTCTCCTCTATTGGTAAATCTGACCACAACCTTATATTTCTTAATTTTAATACTTTCTCTCCAACAGCTCCATCCTTCCCTACGCGTTTTTTCTGGCACTTTGATCGGGCCGATTGGGGGGCCTTGCGTTGCTTCTACGCTAACTATAATTGGAATGACTGCTTTGACTCTGGTGACACTTCAGCTTCTGCCGCTAAGGTGGGAGCTGTAATCACTGGGATGGGATGAGCAGGTTCATTCCTTCTTCGACTAAATCTCTTTCGTTATTATCCATGGTCGATCTGCTTGATTTGTGCCCCTTCACTATAGAGACAGTGCGTATCGAGAGTGGAAAAATTCTCGTTCTCCTTATCACTCTTGCTAATTTTCTTATTCAGCTAGAAATCGTTGCAGGATGCTCCTTCGACGCGAGCAAAGGGCTTTCATCAACGAAAAAGTGCCAACTCCTTGGTTCTCCTACTTCTGACAAATATTCTGGCCTACTGCCAAAAACATCTCTAACAACTTCTGTAAATCTGCCTTTCCTCCTCTTATTCGATCTGATGGTTCTGTTGCTAATTCTCCAACTGAAAAGGCCAATCTCTTCGGCCTCCTATTTTCCCTAACTCTACCCTGGACGATTCTGGCATTCCTCCTCCTCCTCCTTCTCCTCTCAGGTATCCCATGTGTGTTCTATGCCTTTGCCTGTGATTGCATTTTGATCGGGTGCATGGGCTCCTGAAATCTATATGAACGTTGAAGGCGGTGGCCCGGATGAACGCATTCCTCCCCGGCAGCTGAGGGGAGTGTGCTTCAAAAGTTGGCCCCTTCTCTCGTTCAACTATATTCTCTATGTCTCAATACTAACACTTTCCCAAGTTGGAAGCACGCACATGTCCACCCTATTCCTGAAAAAAAGGAAGTCACTCTGATCTTACTAACTATCGCCCTATAGCTCTCACTTGTATTCTATCTAAGATCTTTGAAACCCTTCTCAACTCTCATTTCTAGATCATCTGGAATCTCATGCCTGATCGCCAGTACGGCTTTCAACGCTCGAGGTCTACTGGCTATATACTTTCCTATCTTACTGATTTATGGTTTTCCGCCCTTAGGAACTACAGTGAGACTTGCGTGGTAGTGCTTGACAAATCCAAAGTATTGGACACGAGTCACTGCTCTCCAAGCTCCCCTCCTTTGGGTTTCCTCCTTCTCTTTGCTTACTTATGCCTAGTTTTCTTTCAAATCGCTCAATATCGGCTGTTGTTCCTGGGGCGACTCCTTCTTTTTTCTGTCAATAGTGGTGTCTCCTCAGGGTTCTGTCTTATCTCCTACTTATTCTTACTTTTCATTAATGATCTTCTCTCACCTGCACATCTAACTCTATCCAATTCTTATGCTGATGACTCAACTTTCATTCTTCACTCATTTCAATTCTGCTCCTTCTTTACTCCTCTAGAATTGTCTCTCGTCTTAAATCCTTCCGATTCTATTCTCGCAGATCTGAATAGAATTTCCGGGGTCGTCTCACCCTTTGTGAAATTTAATTTTTTAAAAACTCAACTTCTACAAATCTCCTCTAAAACACCTTCCAACTTTCCCATCTCTTTCGACGGTTCTCCTCTCTGTCTCTCCTTGTTGACAATATAAACATCCTTTGGCCTTTAACATTAACAAGAAATGCTATGGAAAACCTCACATCACAACGGCTGCTAAGGCGGCCTCAAAGAAACCTGGGAATTCTGTTTAGACTGGGAGACTTTTTTCCTCATCTCAGTTACTCCAGCTATATTAAGGGCCTTATTCGCCCCTTGTATGGAGTACTGCTCTCATATCTGCGGGGGCTCGGTTTCACCCGGCTTTGGACAGGGTCGAGTCAAAGGACAAGAGACTTATAAACTGTTCCGTACTTTCCACTTCTCACTGACCCCCATCTGCGGCGCGATGTTGGTGCTTATCTCTTTTCTATAGGTACCGCAGTGGCAGATGCTCGAGGGAACTTGTAACTCGCGTAGCACAAGGGGTGCTGTGTCTGCGCATGAGTTTTGTGTGGATATTGGTAACCCCTAGTACGCTGCGGTGCTTCTTTCTTTCCTGCCACCTCTGTTCTGTGGAATTCTCTCCCATCTTCTGTGTTTCCTGCTGAATTTAATCTCCCTCACTTCAAAGCTTGCGTCTGTGCTCATCTGCGTAATTTGCATTAGTTGGTGAGCTGAGACGTGTAATACCCCCTCCTTGAATAGGGCTCTGCCCGTGAGTGGTGGTGACAACTATTAAAAAAAAATGAAAGAATTATTACACAAGATTTAAGATTATAAATTATTAAATTTTAGGTAGCATTTCATATTATATTTAATCTAAGGGACATTACTTTAAACTTTGTTAATGTCTGTCATAAGATATCACAAACCTTACATTAACAGAAAGTTTAACGTAATGTCCCTTACATTAAATATAATATGAAATGCTACCTAAACTTTAATTTTATAATTTTAAATCTTGTGTAAAATAATTCGTTCATTTATTTGAATGAAAACTCTAAACATGTCTGAGGTTTACAGACGAAACCGGTCAGGAACTAGTAAATATTAATATACCTGATACTTTCTTTGTAAATTATTTTCTAGAAGAGTTTTAAAAAAATTAAATGGAAATTGAAAGAAAATATTTCGTGAATTGGAAGCTAAAAGTAATCTTATTATTATTATTATTATTATTATTATTATTATTATTATTATTATTATTAATAATAATAATAATTATTATTATTATTATTATTATTATCGCTATTATTATTATTACCGTTATTAATTATTATTATTATTACCGCCATTATTATTATTATTATCATTATTTCAAAGGTTGTTGATGCTGAAGACGGTGCTGATGAAAAGGCAATCACAGCTATGGGATTGTTAAGTACAATTGAAACCCTTATTAATTGCATGGAGGAAAATGCTGAAATCATGACTAGAATCGAACCTATTGCCCTCCAAGTTGTTGGCCTTATACTCTCTAAGAATGAAATAGGTAGCTATTCTTTGTTGGGTTTAGAGAGAATCATTCATAATAGTTTTCTGATAAATTCTTATATAAATTTGAAAGTCGAATAGATAAATAGAAATGTGTTCTCTTCTTAATTTCAGAATTTTATGAAGAAGCATTGTCTCTTATTTATAGTTTAACTAGCTCTCGAATTTCGGCGGATCTATGGCAATGTTTTGAAATGTTATATACTGTTTTCAAGAAAGATGGCTTTGATTTTTTCACTGAAATGATGCCTGCTCTTCATAACTACATCACTGTAGATACTCCTGCATTTTTGAGTAATGAAGCAAGGCTTCAAGCTGTACTTGATATGTGCAAGACTATATTGACTGATGACAGTGGTGAAGTATAAAGAGTGTCATGTTACAAGTCCTGAAGTTGTAGTTCTCCAGTGTCAAAATTCCTTAGGACAATACCTTAATTCAATTCTACAAGTTGTTATAGAACGATTATTGAGAGAAGTTAAAACTACAGAATTAAGGACTATGCTCCTGCAAGTAAGTAGATAAAGCTTAGTTATGAGAATTTAAAGAACAGTTATAAAAATTATTTTGTATTTTGATTGAAAGATTTCAAGCAAACTGTTTATTGCATGTTAAAGGTTGGGGAAAAAGGTCTGTTACTGTTACATTTAATGTAATTTTTATATTTATTTAATAAGTTATTTTAGAAAATTAACTTGAATAAAATCTGTGTTGAATTTCAGGTTGTTATTGCTGCACTTTATACTGCTCCAGACGTAATTCTTCCAACTCTAGAGGCCACCATGTTACCTAATTCAGACACCCCCCTTTCAACTCACTTTATCAAACAATGGATGCATGATACAGATTGCTTTTTAGGGTATGATTTGAAATTTTTTGTATTATATATATATATATATATATATATATATATATATATATATATATATATATATATATATAGTTATATGTTATATATATATATATATATATAAATAAATATAGATATATATATATATATATATATATATATATATATATATATATATAGTTAGGGATGTACCGATACTCTATGAAAAGAGGCCGATACTGATATACCGATACTCTATTTTTTTAGGGGCCGATACCGATACCGGATACTTTTTAATTAATATAATAAATACACAGTAATAAGATAGAACATTTGTGTACTGCCAGGCAACTCAGGATTTCATTCCCTGTACAGTGTACAACCAATATTTAGTCATTTATTTCATATTTGGTTGTGCCCAAGTATATTTATTTTATAAATTAAAACAGTATCTTTAAGGAATAATAAATGCAAATATAATATTAATAACTTTTTTATGTTTGTGTTTATTCAAAAAATATTCCACTTCCATTTTCCAGTAAGTATTAACAAAGCTAAGCTACTAGTTTTTATGTTTTAACATGATTACAATTTACAAGAAGATTCTTTAACTTGCTATAATATAAAGAATAAACTAATGAAAGACCTCAATTAATCAGCTGAAAGACAAAATAAAAAAAAATTATTATTCAAACATGACATCATAATAATATGCTCCTTTAAAGATAAAGATAGATATCATTCAATACTCAAATTAAAAATTCTCAAATTGTGATGCAAAAACATTAAGCTTTCACTAGTATCTGGCGAGAGCCTGTTCCTTTTTGGAGTGTTTACATTCCCACCTACACTAAAAATGCGTTCTCTCTCGACTGATGAGGGAGGGGCTGATAATTATTTGCTTGCAAGCACTGATAATAATGGAAACCGTGGCCCATTTTTCATGCCACCACATGAGTGATTCTCTTCGTAGGCAACATTCCATGTTTTCTATAGCCTCATCTCCACTTTCACAGATTGCAAATTTGAATTATCTTTGCTCCTTGATGACTGTCTCTTCAGTTTTTTTCGATGGGGTTCCTTGGTGTGATTTCTTTGATGGTGAATGAGATGTCAATGCCATGAGTTTATCAAATTCTAACATATCCAAACCCTCTTCATCTTCAGTAGGTTTATTTGCTGAAAAGCCACCATCGTCACTATCAGTGCTGTTGCCAGGGGTTGCTGATAAGGCGGCTTCCACTTCTGTGAATCTTTTTTTTTGTCACGCGAGCAAGCTCCTCGGTTATGCTATTTAAATGCATCCTAGAAGTGGTTCACCCTCGAAGATGCCATTCTTGTGGGGTTTCAGCTAGCTTAATGATTTCCTTATTAAAACCTTTCATTTTTTATCTTTTTTTTAGTTATCACTGCCGCTCACGGGCAGAATCTTTATTCAAGGAGGGGGTGTTGGAACGCCTCAAAAATTCATATAATGCAAATTACGCAGATGAGCATAGACCCAGGCTTAAATTGAGGGAGATTAAATCAGTAGGAAACACAGAAGATGGAAGAGAATTTTACAGAACAGAGGTGTGGCAGGGAAAGAAGGAAGCACCGCAGGGAACTAGTCTGGAGTTACTAATATCAACACAAAAACTCATATGCCAACACAGCACTCTTGTGCTACGAGGGCGTCGTGCTAGTGGGTACGCGAGTGGTTCTCGAGCACCTGCCGCCGTGGTACCTATAGAAAAGAGATAAAGAACCAACAACGCGCCGCAAAGATAGAGGGGTCAAGTGAACTAGAAAGTACAGGACAGTTTAAAAGCCTTTGGCCTTTTGACTCGACCCTATTCAAAGCCGGGTGAAACCAGAGCCTCCAGATATGAGGAGCAGTACTCCATAAAAGGGCGGATGAGACCTGTATGCTGGAGTAACTGAGAAGAGGAAAAATACTCTCAGTCTAAACAGAACTCCCATTTTCTTAGATGCCGCCCTAGCAACCGTCGTGATATGAGGTTTCCAAGACATTTTTTTTGTTTATGTTATGGCCAAGGATATTTATATTGTCAACAGGAGATAAGAGAGAACCGTCAAAAGAGATAGGAAAGTTAGGTGTCTTAGAGAGGGAGATTTGTAGAAGTTGGGTTTTTAAAGAATTACATTACAAGGTTGAGACGACCCACCCGGAAATTCTATCCAGACCAAGAATAGAATCGGGAAAATTAAGACGAGAATTCTAGAAGTAAAAGAGGGAGCAGAACTGAAATGAGTTGAAGAATGAAGGGTCGAGTCATTAGCATATGAGTGGATAGAGTTAGATTTGCAGGTGAGAAGATCATTAATGAAAAGCAGGAATAAAGTAAGAGATAATACAGAACCCTGAGGAACACCACAATTGACAGAAAAAGAAGAAGTCGCCCCATCAACAACAGCCAATATTGACCGATTTAAAAAAAAAAGCTAGACATAAGTAAGCAAAGAAAAGAAGGAAACCCAAAGGAGGGGAGCTTGGAGAGCAGTGACGCGTGCCATACCCGGTCAAATGCTTTGGATATGTCAAGCGCCATCACGCAGTTTCCCCGTAGCTCCTAAGAGCGGAAAACCATAAATGTATTAAATAGGAAAGTATATCGCCAGTAGACCTCGAGCGCCGAAAGCCGTACTGGCGATCGGAAAGAAGGGAATGAGATTCCAGATGGTCTAAGAAGTGAGAGTTGAGAAGGGTTTCAAAGATCTTAGATAGAATACAAGTTAGAGCTATAGGGCGATAGTTAGAATGAGCAGAGCGGCTTCCTTTTTTCGGAATAGGTTGGACATATGCGCGCTTTCAACACTGAGGGAAAGTGCTAGTATTGTGGTATAGAGCAGTGATTCCCAACCTTTTGCAATTCACGGCACCCTATTTAAGGTTGTGGAATTTTTGAGGCACACTTGTTATAATAATAATAATAATAATAATAATAATAATAATAATAATAATAATAATAATAATAATAATAATAATAATAATAGATTTTAATTTTAAAATATCTATAAAACATACCTGTTAAAATTTGAAAGCTGGAGTTTGCAGTTTAGAATCGATTAATGGGAAATTTGTGCTTTATGCTTGAGCAAAAATATTGTATGTTAGGTCTGATGTTTGATAACGCAACAGGCATATTTTCCTGAAGATTCAACAATCTATTTCTTTTTTTTGCATTTTATTGTGACCATTGCAGAGAAAGCTTGTTCACAAAAGTATGATGTTGAAAATGGCAAAAGGAAACTTGTGGCTTTTTCTACTAGGTTAAGATACTCCTTTTGTATGCTAAGCCAAAAATCAGCCGCTGGTAAGTCAGTCTTCTCAAGTTCAATTTTCAGTAAAGAATCAGCGCAGAGATCATTAAATTCGTCTCTTTCGGTAGCTGTGAAATCTAGTTCTTCAGCAATATCAGCCTTGTGAAATGGGGAAACAATCCACTCAAGATTCTTAACGGAAAGAGAAGGAAAGTACTTATCTACTGCATCTTGCAATTTTGATAAATGATCAAGAATAAGGTCTTTTAGCTTTACCTTGCCATTATAACATTTCGAAAATTTTAAAAGGGATGGAAAATTTGAAAAATCACTTTTCTCAATTGCAGACTTCCAAGGAGCTACCTTTCTCATGAAACCTTTCATTTCATTGGTTGAAGAAACTGTTGTTTCTTGTCGTCCCTGTTTACTAAATATATCTGACAGATATGACAGCTGTAAACACCAATCATCATTTTGCAGCAACCTAGGAAAATGCATCATGTTTCTCTTTCTCAAAAAAGACTTTTAGTTTTTCTTTGAGTGTAAGAACGCGGTTCAGTACTCTACCACGAGATAATAATGAGATATATGGTGCATCCATTTCACAACATTTTTTCAAAGAGTCTTCACCTCAAAGGTCGCGATTTAATGTAATTTATCATCTTCACAACCTGATTTATAACTTCAGCGAACTGCTCACCACAACTTTTCCCTACTAGTGCTTTTCTGTGCAGAAAGCAATGAGTTATTTTCAATGATACATTTTCTTGTAAAGCTGGCGCAATAAATCCTTTATGCTTTCCTGTCATTGATGGTACACCATCAGTACATATTTCACAACAGTCGTTCCATGAAAAACCATGGCTATTGAGATAGGAAGAGACGAAAGCGAAATAATCGGCGTTGGTACTAGTTGTTTCCAACTCTTTGCAAAACAAAAGCTGCTCCACGATATATTTACCATTAATAAATCTACAGAATCCAAGAAGCTGATTTTTGGCAATAATATCAGTACTTTCATTTGTAAAGCAAATTTATGGTGAGTCTTTATTTTATCTGTGACTTGTTCATTTATATTTAATGACACTTCAGATATTCTACGGCTAACAGTATTGTTTGAGAGAGGAACCTTTGAAATTTTGGTATGGTTTCACTGATAATTTTGCACGCCGGGATAATGATATCCTCTCCAGCTGTATGAGGTTTCATTTTCTTGGCGAGCAGTTCGGCAACTTTAAATGAAACTGCGAGAGAAGCGTCACTTGTGGTAAATCTCTTCAACATTCTATTACCAATTTTTTCTTGATTTTCTAATAGCCTTGAAAATATGAGCCAGGTTTCTGGGATACACCTGGGTGCTTCGTAGCAAGATATGTCTCTTAAGTTTGCTGGGTACCATGGCTTCGCGTTTCACCACACACTAAGCACAAGGGACATGGATTATCTGCATCGTTGTTCCATGAAAATCCGTAAGACAAATAACTCTCTAAATACGTTCTTTTCTTTAAAAGAAATTCTTTTGATGTTGAAGATCCAGGAATGAAAATGTTAAAATTACTCTCACTTAAAGTAGGTGGTATAAGTTCGCTCTCCTATTTCTTGAAAATTTTTGGAACATTTCTAGCACAAATTTTAAAACAAAATGGAAAGCAGTTTTAAATTAACAATAGACATAGACTTATAGAGGTCATAGAGACATAGAGCATCTTACTGTCTTACGCCTGGCAGAGACCTTTGTCCTGAAACTTACGTAATATATATATATTTATATATATATATATATATATATATATATATATATATATATATATATATATATATATATATATATATATATATATATATATATATATATATATATATATATATATATATATATATATAATTAACTTTCAGGAGAGAGGGAGGTTAAAGCCTTCTTAAAGAATTTTTGCCTAATAAATTGAAAACTTATTTTCATTAAAATGGTTAAAGATGTTACAATTAGATTAATATTCATGCGGCACCCCTGACAGATCTCGCGGCACACATAAGTGCCGCGGCACACCGGTTGGGAACTCTGGTATAGAGAATATAGTTGGGCGAGGGGCGGGTCAGCACAGAAGCACACTCCCTCAAAACTCGTGGAGGAATGCCATCCTGGCCACCCGCCTTCCTAACGTTCATAGATTTCTTGTGAGCCCATGCAAATTCAATCAAATGTAATCTGTAAAGGCAGCATAGGACACCTGAGAGGTGAAGGAGGAGGAAGGAGGAATCCCAGAATCGTCCAGGGTTGAGTTAGAGGAAAATAAGAGGCCAAAAAAGTCAATTGAAAGCCAGCGCCTGGGCAAATCTGCTATCATACACGCACACACAATCATAAAAAAAACGGACAGAAACAAACTGACAAAAACCAAAGAAGAAATGAGGAAAAGTAATGCCACAAAACCTAAATTTAAAACCTGAATTTTAAACGCTAAACCCTATTTACAGTAAATATCTAAAATATTGAATAATCCAGAAAGTTTAAAAACGCGCACTCACACACACTCACGAAATTGCGTAAAAAAAAAAAAAAAAAAATACTATTGATCAACTAAAAAAGTGGAAGCTAAATCTGTATAAATTATAATAATGGCTATCCAAATAGGTAAAGGTTACGCTAAAACCCAAGTTGGAGAAACGCTAAAAATCTAAATTAAAAAGAAGTCGAGGGAAAAAACATAACCTAGTACTAGCTATATATATATATATATATATATATATATATATATATATATATATATATATATATATATATATATATATATATATATATATATATATATATATATATATATATATATATATATATATATATATATATATATCGAAACTAGATTAATTATTGAATCTAAAAGTTTCTCATAATTTTTCATCCAAAAAGTAAGAAGTATCGGCCATATTAACCGATACCGATACCCAGAAAAATGGCCGATACTGCCGATACCGATACCAATACTAAGAAACTTAATATATATATATATATATATATATATATATATATATATATATATATATATATATATATATATATATATATATATATATATATATATATATATATATATATATTATAAACAACATAACACTATCAACACTTTATATATATATATATATCCTTGTATGACTGCATCTATATGCAGTGGGGTAATAATACCCATACTGTATGTTCTGAGTGTCGTAAGAGGCCGCTTAGAGGGCAAAGGGAAGGAAGTAGCTCTCGATGCTATGGGATTACTTTCCATTGGGCATTTAGGGTGTAGGGTACATACCATAATACCAATGATCAATGGTTCGCCCCTCTTGAGCTCATCCACACTCTTCTTACACGGGAGTAGACTCCGAATCACAAACCGACCAAAAACACTAATATTACTATTACAGACAATGCCTTTTCCATATATCCCAGTGTGTTGGCGAGAAAGAATTCCCACAGTGTATGTTCTGTGTGTAGTAAAACGTTACTTAATGAACAGTGGTACTTGGGTTTGCTACTCACTACCACTTCTCTTGCCAGGAGGAATGCTAATGCATGCCTCGGAGCTGACCATGATTGCCTTAAGCAAACTTTCATCTTTCAGCGAGAATGTGTGAATCGTCTGGGTGCATGGTATGTTAAGAGGAATAAATGGCAAAGAGAAGAGAGAGAGGTGATGGATGTATTTAGAAAGAGTAAATTTTATTTGCTTTCTGTTACTGAAGCAAAGATGAAATGAATCTGTGAATACGTGTGATGTGAAAGGTGTGTGTGATGGAGTGGAGAGGGATGAGAAGGAATTGCTATTCTGATGAGTGGCATAGAGCTATAATGGGTTTTGTTTGTGTGAGTACTAGAATTCTAATTGTTAAATTTGTTTGAAAAGGTTTGTAACATTTGATCCATCTAAGGGTGATGTTGAGGAGAGAGGACTTTCTGGGATAATCTGAGTGATGTGTTGGACGGGGTGGGTAGAATCTTTAGATTGATTGTTAGGCGATTTAAATGGTTTGATAGGTAATCGAGAAGGGGATGGTATAACAGGTGCCTTTGGAGTTGCGGGAGAAAATTTGAATGGTAGGAAAGTGATTGGTTTCTGTGAGGAGAGAGGTGTATGTGTAAGTAATAAATTCTTCGTTCACAAGAGTATTCATAAGTATACGAGAATTGGATTAGGTAGAGATGGTATCAAAGTGAAAACTATCATTGATTTTGTTGAAATACGGACGTTAAATCAGTGAGGGGGTTGGGGATATATCAGATCATCATGTTGTTTTATGTAAGATTAAGTTGCTGATGGCATAGCTGGAGAGGAAAGAGATCAGGAAGGAAATGGGAGAGAATTAAAGAGTGAGAAGTTAGGTGAAAAAGGTTATAAGAATATATGAGAGAACACTTGAAAATAAATCAGTTGAATGTGAAGTAAGTGAAACTGAACAAATCTGGACGCAAATGAAAGGTCTTTGTTAGTAGTGCAAGAAAAGTATGTGGATGAGGTGATGCAAGCGGTTAGAATTAAATAAGAAGCGTGGTTGAATGTGGTAAAAGCCATTGATGAGGTCTCAAAAGAAAGGTGTATGGAAATATATAAGAATGTCATTCCACAGGGTCGCTTTCTATCAACTGATTATTAACCTGCTCTTCGACAAGGCTTCCGATCTCGCTGGCAGGAGCGCTAGATAAATTATTGGCGAGGGGCGAAATTAGAAATATAAAGTCTGATATTGGCGAGTGTTGTTCCTCTCACAGACGAAACCGCTTTCAAGAGGTGATCTTCGCACACCTCCGCATTGAACATCCCAATATCACTCGGCCACTATATGATCCTATCCCAAATTCAAGTTCTGTTTTCACCATACCATGCAATCTGTTCACCACATTATCATTGATTTTCCTCAAATGGACTCTTTGTCTTTATTTTCCTACACTATGTTCCACAAGACCTAAAAGCTATTCATGGTTTGCCCTTGAATCACCCACTTCCACTAGTGCCCAACATCTGCGGTAATTTTTTCTAGACATACATTAAAAGAATTATATTAGGACCCATCCATACAATTGGATCTCCATTCTATCGTGGCTGCTGCTGTGTTTACCATGGTGGGTCCTGTACAAATCATTTATATATATATATATATATATCTCTTGGAGCATAAGAGTTATATATATATATATATATATATATATATATATATATATATATATATATATATATATATATATATATATATAGGACCCGCCCATGGTGTTGATTTTTCAACCCAGTGTGGCCGCTTTGTGAGCCGTGGTGGGTCCTGTACACTGACTCAAAAAATATATATATATATATATATATATATATATATATATATATATATATATATATATATATATATTATATATATATATATATATATATATATATATATATATATATATATATATATATATATATATATATATTTTTTTTTTTCATTATTACATGATAGAAAAGCCTGTGCTCTCGTCTTTGCACTCAGCATCATTGAGCTGCTGGGTCAGGAAGAAAGCTCGGTTTTGCAGGAGCGCCATGTTGCCTTCCATCAATGGTCTCTTTCCGCGCTTAAACGGGCATATTTAGTATGTAGAAATGAAATAGGGAAAAGTTATGTTGTTGCCAAATCATATGTGCGTTGTTAATTTCTTTCTTCCTTTATCTACCTCTTTTCCCCAAGACTGGGGGTAAGGTGCGTGTCATGCATCAGAAAAGAAAAGCAGTAGAAGAATATGACAAAAGTCGAAAAGAAAGCCCAGCCTTACCGCCCCCTCTTTACCATTAATTAGTAAGAACCTGTCGCAATCAGAAAATCCACCCTAGAGCTTCATGGGACCGCGACGGATCCTCACTATGGTAAATCGTCAAGTGTAGGGCTCATCCCCTGGCCCAGGTGGGCCACAACCATACCCCCTTACAACAACCCGCCATTCTCTCCTATCATGCACCTTTCTTCTCGCCTCTGCCAAACTCACATTTCTCTCCTGCAAACATTCCTTTACTGACTCAATCCACTTTTTCTTCGGTCTCCCAGCCGGTCGGTTCCCAACACACTCACCCCTATACATCCGCTTAGCCAACCGACTATCATCCATCCTTTCCACATGACCAAACCATCTCAATGTACTTCCATTTATTCTCTTTTACCCCTTTCTTCACACCACACAACTCTCTAATACGTTTATTCCTCATTTTATCAATCCTTTTCACACGTAACAAGCCCCTAAGATTGTCGATCTGAGCACATTAAATTTTAGATCTATACCTTGCAGAAGGAGCAGGTAAGAAACATCCACTCCTATCTTGAATGAGCTACGTTCTAAACTAACTTACACCTCAATATAAATACCAGAATGTTGACTGGTAGATTATTAAATGCTAGTAATTACCAGCTATGAATTACACTAGGATAATTATAGTATTAATTTCAATCAGATTGAGAGATATAATTAGTCAGTATCATAATTTATCAAGTATTATAATTTCAACTTATACCATACGATTAAAACATATTCAAGTTCAAAACATTTGCTATAAAGTTGCAAACTATAAATGAAGAATTATCATAAATGAGATATATTTATTTACAATAGCTGTGGTATGTATTCCAAGTAATAGTAGTAAATTGATACGATTCCCTTTTGACACATTCAAGTAGTAGTGAATACTAAATAAATATATTGTTTAGATCCTATAAAGATATACCCAAACATCCGTAAGAGAAATAGGTAAAATACAATACAGAGCCTCTTCCAGCTAGCATCAGGGTTATTATGTATAAATTTTTATTTGTATTTGAATATAAATTAGTAATATTTTAATATAAGATACTTGTGTAAGATTGCTGTTAGGAAGAGTAAAAATACGTTAGTAATATAAAACATATAAAATTTGTAAGATATAGAAAGACTACAAGAAAATACATGAAAAGTTTAGGAAAGACTAAAAGAATCTACAGGAAGTACAGTAGAAAAACTACCGTCATTAAATCGGTCTCAAGGGAGAGCACATAACAAGGTTGTTACGGTTCACAACAAAAACAAACACGAGAACTTAACAAACCCCTAGGAAGTTTCTAAGAGATCCTTTTACAAACCTGAAACATGTAAACAAAACATATAAACAAAAGTAACTTTAAAGAAAACTGGACGGGATCTTTAGAATTCTACTATAACCTCGCCAGCAAAACAACCACCAACGACCTCAACAAGACAGTGCCGACGGGCGAACCCATACCACCTCTTATTCCAGACCATAGTCTCACTACTATACATTAACACAGGCAACAACATACCCTTATGTAAGACCCTAGCGCACTCGAGACAGTCCCTTTACATTCATCAAGGATTTAATTGCACCGGCCACCTTCCTGCCATTCACAACTTTCCTACTACACTCTGCATAATCCGTTCCCGTTTCATCTAACATATATCCTAAATATTTAAACTCAGACACTTGTTCCAGTTGCTCATCATCTAACAGAACTTCCCACCGAGGATTGTCCTCACACAATTATTATTATTATTATTATTATTATTATTATTATTATTATTATTATTATTATTATTATTATTATTATTATTATTATTATTATTATTATTATTATTATTATTAGTGAAAGCTGTTGAAGAAAACGAAGATGAAGATGAGGATGACGACGATGATGAAGAAGAAGACTTTGAAAATGGTTGGTATTTTTTTTTTTCTACCTACTTTAAATTAATTTCAATTTTATTTGATTACCATAAGCTTACTAAAATTTGAAAATGTGTAATACATGTTGTATAAATTCTCCATATTGTTTTACCAAGTATTTTAATATAAAGATGTGTAAAATTTATTAAATGTTTCCAGATGTCCTGGAAAGTGATGAAGACGAACTGGAAGATGCCAACGATGAATATCTAGAGAAATTGGAGGAGAAGGTAACTAAAGCAGCTCCCAATGCGCCTTTCCAAATGTCTGTTAGCATTCAGGTGCGAGACTTCCATTAATATTATTAGTTATTAATTTTTAGTGTCTGTGGTGTAGTGATGTACCGAATCTATCTAGATTTACGGACTTAAGTTAGTCCAAAAATGATGCTTAATCTGCATTAGGGTTGGTGCAGTGCGGTGCGATTCAATTTCAGTGTCCCGGTGCGGTGCGGAAAACTCCGGTGCTAGGCCAACCCCAATATGAATCAAAATTTCGAAGTTCTTGCTTACCTCATTATAGTTAAAATATAGTGTTCAAATAATATAATGCCGAACATTTTTTAAGTGTGATAATAAATATGATAGAACAAAATAATAATAATAATAATTTATTTTTTAACTCGTGAAGGAGAATCTGAAATAATTAGTGAAGTAAATAATATCTAGCTTGGTGTTCCTTAAAAAATTATAATTAGCTTTTACTCATTCCTTTTATTTTTTACTTACTATGCACCAGGATATATATATATCATATATAGTATATATATATATATATATATATTATTATATATATACATATATATATATACATATTATTATTATTATTATTATTATATATATATTTCATATTATTATTATTATTACATACATATTATTATTATATGATATTATACTATTATTATATTATTGTATATGGTTATTGTTCATCCTGTGACATTTATTATATTCATATGCATATACACATATTACATATATATATTATTATTATTATTATATATTATATTATTATATTATTATTATTATTATTGATATATATTATATATATTATTATTACATTTATATATATATATATATTATTATTACATATTATTATTATATATATTATTTTATATTATATTATTATATTAAAGATATTATATATATATTATATATATTATTACATATTATTATATATATATATATATATATATATATATATATATATATATATATATATGAATTAGAGGTGGGGGTGGCAGGGGAAGGTGTTAGAATGATGGATAATGGAAGAGAGTGGAGGGTGCCCTACCTATTATAAGTGGATGATTTGGTTTTGTGTGGCGAATCAGAAGAGTGCTTGAGAGGATTGGTAGAGGGATTTGGCAGGATGTGTAAAAGGAGGGGTTTGAAAGTAAACGTAGATGAGAGTAATGTTATGGTTGTGAGCGAGGACAGTTCTCGGTGTGAAGTTATTGTTGGATGGTGAACAACTGGAACAAGTGTCTGAGTTTAAATATTTAAGCTATATGTTGGATGAAAAGGAACGAATGATGCAGAGTGTAGTATGAAAGTTGTGATTTGTAGGAAGGTGGCTGGTGCAACTTAATTTTTGGTAAATGCAGAGTGATTAAGTCTTGAGCCTTAGGGTTTTGCATGAGGGTATGTTACTACCGGATTTAATGCATAGTGGCGAAACTATGGTGTGAAATAAGAGTTATAGATTTAAGGTGGTAATATGGAAAGGATTGATGATAGTAGATTGATTAAGCAATGTATAGAGGCGAGTGTGTTGGCAATTGATTGGCTGATTGACCTAAGCAAAAGTGCATTGAGTCAATAAAGGAGTTTCTAATGGAAAGGAATGTGAGTTTGCTTAAAGTGAGATGAATGATGCATAATAGAAGTGAATGGTGTGGGTTTTGTGAGGGTACATGGTTGTGGGTCAGGCCCAAGGGATGAACCCTTACATTGACGAGATACCACAGTGGGGATCTGTTGCAGTGTTGTGAAGCCCTAGGGTGAAATTTTGGCTTCGACGGGCTCGCACCTATGTGTGGAGAGTGGGGCTTTCTTTTCCACTTTCATCATATTCTACTTTATTTCATTGCTTGTTGCGCACCCTACCCTCATATATATATATATATATATATATATATATATATATATATATATATATATATATATATATATATATATATATATATATATATATATATATATATATATATATATATATATATATATATATATATATATATATATATATAATATATATCCCGCAGGGGGGAGGGGGTGTTGATTCTTAAGGTGTCACGGTCTTGGTGTTGCAACAAAGACGCAACATACTGGGGGATTTTGTCCTGGTTGGCAAAAAGACATGGATATTTGGCTTTTTGGCTATGGCTAATTGGCTATTTGACACATATGAAAAATTATAAGGGTCAAATAGCCAATTAACCATAGCCAAAAATCCATGTCTTTTTGCCAACCCTGGTTTTTGCGCACCTCCAATCCCATCACTAGTATGTTACCTTTCCTGAATTTTTTCCTGGGGCTGATTGAAGTTGGACTTTAACCAGGGTCAAAGAGCTCAAAAAAGAGTCATCATGGCAAAAATTGTCCCAGGAATGTCATTTTGCCACTCATTTGAAAGATCTCTTTCTCCTGAGCATTTTGGTACCAAAATCGTTCAGATTGGTCAATTCTGTCCAAAGTTATGACCTCTTAAAGGTTTAGGGCAACCAGTTTGACCCAAAATTGACCTGCCCATATAAATGACCTGATAGGTCTCATACTCGGTATGTGAACTTTATTCATCATAACCAACGAATAATGTCACTTTCATGCGATTCTGTGACATAGGTGTCAGGAGGGTGTGTACACTTTACGTAGAATGACCCTTACACCTTAGAAATAAATGCTCTTGCATGCCTGAGATTTCTGGTGCATGTTAGATCACCCTACCCACAGTTATGTGGAAGCAAGGGGCAGGTTTAGAACGCCTCGTGGTGTAGGAGGTTGACTTGCCGATTCTCATGCGAGAGTACGCTGGTTCAATCCTCCGCTTAGCAGTCTTGAGTTTTATCTTCCTGGGGGCAAGAATTAAAACTCGGCTGCGAACACATGGTGGCGATAAGCTTGGGATAGCCGGCCTTAAAGTTCAATTTCCTGTATTCCCCCGTGTTACATTCTGAGAAGGCGATAAAGCACGTTAAAAGGAAGTTTATATATATATATATATATATATATATATATATATATATATATATATATATATATATATATATATATATATATATATATATATATATATATATATATATATATATATATATATATATATATTATACCCACGCAGGATGATGAGGATGACGATGATTCTGATGATGATTGTTGTCTAGAGGAAGAAATGGACGAAACTGCTCTCGAGTCTTTTTCAACGCCATTAGATAAAGATGATTGCGATGTTGATGAATATTGTATATTTAAAACTGTGATGCAAAGTTAGTATTTTTAGTTATTTATTTATTTTTTTTATTTCATTTAAATCTTTGTAATCCTTTCATTAAATTCTCATTTTTTTGATAAACCCTAACCCCCTTTTTCTTTATTATTTTTCGTGATTAGGGGCCAGTATGCATCAAATGAGTGTGTTAATTTGTTTTTACTGGTATATGTAGGGAGTTGTGCTCTTTTGCCCAAGTCCATCAATTTTAAAGAAAGCCTGTCAGGATTTTTCATATCATTGAATACCTATTGTTTTGACCTTTTTAAACTTTTTATTTTTGGTAGTTTAAGTGCCGTAGCTCATTATTCTTTTTAACCAGGTTAATAATAATAATTTTAAAAAAGTATAGAACAGGGGGCAAAGGCAACTGATAAATTACTATTACTGAATAATAATAATAATAATAATAATAATAATAATAATAATAATAATAGCAATGTAATCTAATGAGTAACTGATAATCTGGTTATTATTGTATTTGCTATAAAATATACAAACTATACATTAAGAATGAATGAAAATGACCGAGATCATTTGATTGAGAATAATGAAAGATGGTATTTACATTTATTCTGATTTTAATTGTATTGAATTAGCAATATGTTGTTATGTAGCTTAACCGATTTCAATAAATAAAATTTTTAATTTTACTTTTGTAAAGCTATTGAAAGTTCTGCTCCACTTTGGTACGAGGCTTTGACTTCATCGTTAAATGAAGACCAAAAGAAAGCCATGCAGGAAGTTGCCACCTTAGCCGATCAGAGGAAAGCCGCTGCTCAGAGTAAAAAGATTCAAGAAAGTGGAGGTAATATTTTTTATGTAGTTACTGAGTTAGATTGTACTTACTAATATATATATATATATATATATATATATATATATATAAAAACATTTAAATATGTATATATATATATATATATATATATATATATATATATATATATATATATATATATATATATATATATATATATATATATATATATATATATATAAAACTAAAAAAAAAACTTAAAATTCGCCACAAAAAAACAAATCATCCTCAAATAATAGGTTGGACACACTCCACTCTCTTCCATTCTCCATCATTCTAACACCATCCCCTGCCACCCCCACCTCTAACTCTTTCATAACCCCATCCGTATACAAATTGAATAACCTAGGAGACAACACATCCCTTCCTCACTCTGCTATTAATATTAAACCAATCACTTTCGACTCCATTTATTCTTAACACACGCTTCAGTATCGTAATACTTTCTCCATCTCATAACGTCGAGGTTCCCTCTCCGGCTGGCGATCATGCGTTCAGGATGCTCGTGGCGCCAAACTTGGGAACCTCAAACCTGTCATTGGCCGGTGGTCTTCATCTAGTAGGAGGAGTCACTTTCTGGAGGTGGTCCTGGCCCGATCGCATCTGGGTCATAACAAATTTACCCATGGATTTCTTAAGTCACAGGGGGATCCCCCGACCTGCCCATTTTGCTCCTCCAATTGTCCTCTCACAGTCGCTCATCTCTGTGGATTGCGTGGCCATCTCGAGCCCTAGAAGCAAGTTCTTCCCTGACGTGCTAACTTTGCATCGCCTTCAGCACATCTTATCCGAATCATCTCACTTTCGTAGCGATAGAGTTTTTGCCTTCCTGTTTGAACTGAACTTCTTGTATAAGATTTAATCATCTCAGCCTTGTTGTTTTTTCGTTTGGTTATCGATTTCCCCTGGCGTTAGTTTACTAACACGGTATAGCCGCATTCTTGTGTGCGATGGAGGTCCCTGTACATCCACTCAAAAAAAAATAAATTAAATAAACTATCGTCATACATACTTTTGATTCCATTCAGAAGCCTACCACCACCACCATATATCACTAACACCTGCCATAGACCTTCCTATTAATCCTATCCTAAGCCTGTTGCAAATCCATAAAACCTATATATATATATATATATATATATATATATATATATATATATATACGCCTCTATATATATATATATATATATATATATATATATATATATATATATATATATATAAACATTAATATATATATATATATATATATATATATATATATATATATATATATATATATATATATATATATATATATATATGTGTATATATATATATATAAATAAATAAATAAAAGCATAAAATAACGCCTCGTATAGGAGGTTGACTCGCCTACTCTCATGCGAGAGGACGCTGCGTTGGTTCAATCCTCCGCGTAGCAATCAGTTTTATCTTCCATGGGGCAAGAATTAAACTCTGCCGCGAACACTTGGTAGCGATAGGCTTGAGATAGCTTGACCCTAAAGTTCCATTTCCTGTAGTCCAGTGTTACCCTCTGAGAAGGGGATTAAGACGTTAAATATATATATATATATATATATATATATATATATATATATATATATATATATATATATATATATATATATATATATATATATATATATATATATATAATGAATAGAATAATTCTGCTTAGAATAATGAATAGGGATGGTGCTTTTGTAACTGATGAAATGGATGCGAGGGGAGTCTGGAAGGAACTCGAAAAATCTTGCACTAATAACAGTAATGAAGAGGTGAGGAATGTGTGTGTGGGTTTGATGGTGCAAGAAAGAATAGGTATTTTGGGGATGGGGTTATTAGCAAGGGGAGGAGGTAATGGGTAGAGTGAGAAAAAGTTGAAGAATGGTAAATCTGGTGGTATAGATAATTACCGGAGAAATGATCAAGAACGGAGGCGAGATGGTGATTGATTGATTGTGTTGGGGTAATAAAGCTGTTTATGGAGGTTATAGTTCCAAAGGATTGGAGGAGAGCAGTAAAAGTACCGTTATATAAGGGTAAGGGAGATAAGGCGAACTGTAGAAACTATAGGGTAATATGTTTGAGTGTTGTAGGGAAGGTATATGCTGGTATTTTGGTTGAAAGAGTACGTCGAGTGACTGAAGGACTGATTGGTGAAGAACAAGGTGCGTTTAGGAGTGGTAGAGGATGTGTGGATCAAATCTTTGCATTGAAACAAATGATTGAGAAAATGAGGAGAAGAAGATTAAATTGTATTTAGGTTTTATGGATTTGCAACAGAAGTGCGTATGATAGGGTTAATAGAAGCTCTATGGCAGGTGTTAGTGATATATGGTATTGGTGGTAGGCTTCTGGATGGAATCAAAAGTATGTATGACGATAGTGAGGCGTGTGTGAGAATAAATGGTGTCAATGGTGATTGGTTTAGGATTAATAGCGGAGTGAGACAGGGTTGTGTTATGTCTCCTTGGTTATTCAATTTGTATATGGATGGGGTTATGAAAGAATTCGAGGTGGGGATGGCAGGAAATGGTGTTAGAATGATGGAGAAGAGTGGAGGGTGCCCTACCTATTATATGCGGGATGATTTGGTTTTGTGTATCGAATCTGAAGAGTTTGAAGATTAGAGACATTTACAGGTGTGTAAAAGGAGAGGCTTGAAAGTAAACGTGGATAAGAGTAAGGTTATGGACTATGTTTGTGATTGAGGACACTCCTCAGTGTGCAGTTATGTTGGGTGGTGAGCAGCTGGAACAAGTGTCTGAGTTTAAATATTTAGTATATGTTGGATGAGAAGGGAACGGACGATGCAGAGTGTAGTAGAAAGTTGTGAATGGAGGAAGGTGCATGGTGCAATTAAATCCTTTGGTGAATGTAAGGGACTTAGTCTTGAGTGTGCTAGGGTCATGAGGGCATAAGTTACCTGTGTTATTGCATAGTAGTGAGACCATGGTCTGGAATAAAGAAGTATAGATCTAAAGTTCAATGTGTTCAGATGACAACTTAGGGGGTGTGCTAGGTGTGAGAAGAATTGATAAAAGTGAGGAATGAACTTATTAGAGAGTGGTGTGGTGTGAAGAAAGGGGTAAATTAGAGAATAAATGAAAGTATGTTGAGATGGTTTGGTCATATGGAAAAGGATGGATGATAGTTTGGTTGGTTAAGCGGATGTATAGTGGTTGAGTGTGTTGGGAACCGACTGGCTGGGAGACCGAAAGAAAAGTGATTGAGTCAGTAAACGAATGTTTGAAGGAGAATATTGTGAGTTTGTAAGAGGCGAGAAGAAAGGTGTATAACAGGAGTGAATGGCGGGGGATTGTGAAGGGGTATGGTTGTGGCCCACCTGGGCCAAGGGATGAAATCTACATTGACGAGATCTATCATAGTGAGGGTCCATCGCCGTCCCATGAAGCTTTAGGTGTGGATTTTTCTGACTGCGATGAGTTCCCACTAATTAATGGTACCTCGAAGTGGGCGGTAAGGCTGGGCTTTCTTTTCGACTTATGTCATAGCCTCTTACTGCTTTCTTCCGGATGCTCGTCACGCACCCATCCATTCTTGGGAAAATGAAAAAAAGATAAAAAAAAAAGATATATATAAATATATATATATATATATATATATATATATATATATATATATATATATATATATATATATATATATATTATATATATATATATATATATATATATATATATATATATATATATATATATATATATATATATATATATATATACACACACACACACACACACACACATACATTTCGCCCCTGGCCCACCTTATTGAGGGCCACACCGCCTCCAGAAAGCCGGCCACTGCTCTTGGCGGTTCCACAGGTCAAGAATAGAAGTTACAGCAAAGGTGGTAAGGGAGCGTCGAGGGCGGGGCACTCCAGAAGGAAGTGCTCCATTGTGTCCTGGGGATGGATACACATCTAGTGCAGATGGGGATATAATGCTGTCAAGTTTGAATCTGAATTTACATTGCATAAGATTTGGGTGGTGGCCTGATCTCTGGGCGAGGTTAATTTGGTTTCTTCTGGACAGTGATTCTTCTGTAGGGGGGAGATGTTTGGGGATGGGTGTTTAGTAGATTGTTATTAGGGATTTTTGTAGATATGTGTTAGTTAATTGTGTATGGATGAGAGAGCCAAGACCTATTTGGGGTTAGAGAAATGTTGTTGATGTTGGCCATAAAGTTTGGCTAAGACGAGGGGGTTGGAGGAGTATTTCTGGTGGCATGTGGATGGGTTGATTGAGTGTTTTCTGAAATTGTGTCCCTACCATCTTCAAGTGGGTAGGGATGGAAAGGATGTTGTCTCGTCATGCAAATGCTGGATGGGGGTTGTTTTTAGTACATCCAGTGATTATTCTACAAGCAAAGTTTTTGTAACTTGCAATTTATTTAAGTTGGATTGTGATAGTACTGAGAACCATGCTGGGGAGGCATAGTTTATATTAGTTTTGAGGAGTTGTTTGTAGATTGTGGTAAGAGTGTGTTTTCTGTCGCTGAAGTTGTGTTGGGAGAGAGTTCGGAGGGTGTTTAATTTCCGTTGGGTTGAGGAAGTAATTTGGTCGATGTGGGGGGAGAAAGTCATATGTGTGTCGTAAGTGAGTCCTAATATTTTTGGGGTTTTGTTTAGGGGGAGGGGGTTGTTGTTCAGGTAGACTATTGGGTGGAATGAGGATTGGTGACGGTCTGTGGTTAGGAGGGTAATGGAAGATTTAAGGGGGGAAGCTTCATTCTATTGGTGAGTAGCCAAGTTTCTAATAATTGTAGGTATTCTTGGGTGTGCTGGGTGGCTGTGTTTACAAGTGGATGTTGGGAAATGAGACCAATGTTGTCTGCGTAAGTTTGTTTGGTGGATTGGTTGGTAGGGGTAGGCAGATCTGCTGCAAAGAGATTAAAGAGGAATGGAGAGAGAATGGCGCCCCGTGGTACGCCGTTTTGTAGTTTAATGGAGGTGAGAGGGTGTTTATGGAGGACCCTGGGCAATATCTTATTGGTAAGAAATTTGAGTTTACTTAGTCATTGTTTTCTTAGGGGATTGGAAGAATTTTTTTGTATAAGGATGTATGTGGGGACAGTGTCAAGTTGTTTTATAATGTCGATAGCTGTGGCATGGGATCTGTGTGGATGGGGATTGCTGGAAGCCATTAATTGTGGGTTGTGTGAGGGCTGTTGTTGTTGAATGATTGCCTTTAAATCCATGTTGGAATTAGGGTGATGTGTGGGGATATATTTTTTAATATTAGTTTCTCTAGCAGTTTGTTGATGGTGGAGAGAAGAGAGTTAGGGGCGATAGGAGGATGGGGAATAGGGGTCTTTTTAGGTTTCAATTCAATTTTGAGATAATGAATGCTTGTTTCCAGATTGTGGGTATATAATTGAGTTTCCAGGATTTATTAAAGATTTCTGTGATGAGAATTGCTTTTCCTCCTAGGTGTTTCAGGTGGAAGTTTGAGATTGAGTCTGGTCCTGTTACTGGGGAATTTTTAAGGGTTTTGATTGTCTCTGATATCATGTTGGTTGTAAAAGGAGGTGGAGGGTTGTGATCTAAGGGAAGTTTTTTGAGTTGTTTTTTTGTTAACCTATTAATGGGGAGAGTTAGTTTACGGGAGATATTAGCGTAGTGTTTTGCGACTGTCTGCTTGTTGTTTTGAGGAAGGGAGGGAGTTGTCGGGCAAGGATGGGGATTTGTGCGAGGGAGGGGGTTGTTTTGCGAGTTGTTTAGTTTTTTGATAACCTGCCAGGTTTTCTTATTATCTATGCGTGAGATGTTGTTTTGTAGGTATTCTGTAAATTTGTTAGTAGTGTTAGTGGTTACGAGATTAGAGATCTGAGTGTTTAGGTTAGTTATTTGGTTAGTGGTTAATGTGGTGTATGGTCAGAGTTTTCGGAGGGAGGTTCTTTGTTTAATAAGTTGACTGATTTCAGAGGAAAGATTGGAATTGTAGGATTTTCTGTGACCTTTAGGTATGTAGAGATTGGCTGATTTGATGATTGTGCTGTTTAAATGAATGATGGAGGTATTTAATGTTGTTATGTCATGTATGGTAGGGTTTAATGTAGACTGGATATGGTTAGTAAATTCTGTCCAGTTAGCTTTTTTGTAATTAGTGAATGTGGTTTTTTTGAGTTTGGTGGGGGGAGGTCAGAGATATAAGGATAGGGAGATGATCTGATTGTATGTCGGTGGTTGTGTCCCAGGTTAGAGTCTGTGATGTAGGGAGGGGGAACAAAATGTGACAGCCTGGGTGAGTGTGGGAATTGGCTTGGTTTGGGGAGATTCCTGGTGGGGAGTTTTTGAGTTAAGTGATATTCAGGATTCACCATTAAGGACATGGTTGCCCTGGGGGACTGATGGTAAATTTCACCAGGCAGTGGTGAGGGCATTTAAGCTCACCTCCTTACATGAGATTGGTATGTAGCTATTGTTGATAAGGGGGTGTGAGGTTGTTTGGGGTGGTCGGGTGGTGAATATAAAGGTTGAAGATGTTGGTAGGTGGTCTTGTTCAGAGTACATGGAATAAGATTGATTTTTTTTATTAATGCGGCGGAAGTGGTGTGAAGTGTTAGTAGTTGTATTATATGGTATGCTGTTGTGGATCAGTGTTAAAAGGGAGTGGTGAGGAGGTTGAGCAGGGGAATATATGGCATCGTACCCATAGAATGTGGGGAGAGGGGTGTTTTGGGCGAGGGAGGCTTCTTGTATAATAGCTATGTGGATATTGTGTTTTTTCAGGAAATGGTTAAGTTCTGGATTTGTTGGTTAGGCCGTTAATATTGAATTGTAGTATGTTGAGTGTTTGGGGATTAGGTTTGGTCGGAAGGGGGTTTTGGTTGGTGGTGTGGGGCTACAGGTTGTACAAGTGTAGCCCATATTGTATCTGGGGAGGGTTCGGAATGGTGAGCAGGACAGGTGTACCAAATCCCAGGCAACTAACACACTGAATGCTATTTAGTCCAACTTGTTTTTGGCAGATAGGGCAGTAATATTTAGGGGGTGCTCTCGACATCTCCCGACCATAGGAGTAGTAGTCTCCCTACAATGAGAGTAAAGATAGACAGAAAAGGTAGATTTGAGACATAGATAAGTAAGTAGTAGGAGGACGATAGTAAAGTAGCGTAAAATATGACCTGTGGGCCCGCCCTAGCCTGGCCTTCTTTTTACAGTGGTGCAAACCTTCCTGCGGAGGGAATTGTGTAATCTGCAGTACCCCCTGGCAGAAATTCTGGGATATCTTCTCCTCGAGGTGAATTCTGTCTGTTACAGCTGTTGAAAGCGTTGACATCACAATCCTTATATATAAGATATATATATATTAGCGATGCACGAAAAACGCGGTGTTCTCACGATAAAACGCGAAAATTCGTTAAAACACCAATTCCG
>JABUQX010144870.1:2500-15782 GCA_015478945.1 Trachelipus rathkii | reverse complement strand
GGAATGTAATGTGTTGTTTTAGATACTCTTGGTTAATGAAAACCGTTTATTCGTAAGTTAAGTACGTTATATTAAATATTACTATGACAATGTGGAAATAACACTGATTTGCTAGAGAAGATGTTTTTGGTAAGATATTACTGTGTTAACTGACGATGATGTGATAGAAACGTGAACCTAGGTTAAGTTTTTGTTGAATAATGTTAGGTTTGCCCCAGACTTTTGCTAATGTCTACGCTTATTCATAGAAATGATGTTATACCCGAAACGAGTGACACTTTGATGAAGATAGTCAATTCATAGATCAAGATGCTGGTAGCATCTTTTATAGATTGGTCACTTTGTTAAGGGATTTTGTAGATAATACGGCTTTACCTATTGCGGGGAAAGTGGGAACATATCGAGTATTGTAAGGACCTGTTAGCTAGTTTACCTTGATCAGTTGGGAATTTTTCAGGATGTTAGCTGATTATTCATACGCAAGGTTAGGTTAGGTTTGCATTTGTACATTATATTCCTAGTTGCGGTTATGATTTGTTAGTTTTATTGATGCTAAAACTCTGTTGTTGCATATATTCGTAGGTTAGTATATAAAGAACATATTTTTGATGTTTGTCCAAAATGATACTTGAAATATGACTGAATCAATAGATCAATAGATCACAGGCGGGTGGAACGGGGACGAGTGGTTTGATTTACTGATTTACTGATTTACTGGTTTTAAAACTAGTAAATTATTACGTTTACTATGATATTTTATCCAAAGAACTTATTTTTATGTTATGTTAGGGTAAAATTTTGTTATTTTTGTTATGTTTGTCAAAACTTTGTTATGTTTGCGATTATTTGCTGGGGATTATGATATTTAGACGAGATTATGATGAATTTTGTTAAATGTTACGAAGTTGATGTAAAACATTTGTTACGTCAGCATTATATTCTTTGTCAGTATGATGATTAAAGACAGGTTAGCCAAACTTTTAAATATTACGATGTTAATGTAAAATTAACATTGATATGTCAGGAGATAGTTGAAAAAGTGTAGAATAGTTATGTTTTTGACGAAGTAAGTAGAAATTTTACCGTTGTTAAGGGCGAAAGTTTGTTAATGTTAGTGGTTTATTCGTGCGTATGGTGTGTTAGGTTTGTCGCTAGCCAATATATTCTTAGCGTTCAGGTTATGTTATGTTAGTTTTATTAATGTGGAAACTTTACACGTTAGCATACTTTCACTGCTCTGTATGATAATTGAACAAGGTTATGATAAATTCTTGCAAAATTACTGGGTCAATGTAAAATTAACGTTAATATGTTAGAGATATGTTTGCAAAAGTATGAATAGGTTACGTTTGTATGCAATGTCAGTTACTTTACAGGTGTTATGGAACTTTGTTAATGCTAACAGTTTATTCGTGCTTAAGTTGTGTTAGATTCATCGTTGTACATTATTTTCTTGGTGTCGCTATGTTAGCTTATTAATGAAACAATGTTACGTTAGCATATATTCGGTTAGTTAAAGAACTATTCATCACGTTATTGTTGTTGTTGGGTTATTATTGTTAAGTGTTGTTGTTGTTGTTGCTTGTTTGTTGTTGTCGAACGAGAATATATACCCTTTTCTAATCATGGTTCATTCCTATAAATGAATTCTTGTTTACTTTCTTTTGATTGGTTGAAAGAAAGAACCTCATTACATTTAAGGGATGTTTATACACTATTTTCTTCAGTAGGATAGTTTTTCGCTGTGTTGATACGGTGACATCTCCCGCATCTCTACGCTTGTTGTTGATATCTTCACGAGGAGTTTCATTATTCCCAACGATGTGTCATTTATATTTAATCGTAAACCGAATGGCGACTGTTACATTGCTTGTATTCCTGCCAGAGGGTCAAATATAATAAGTATTGCATCACTTTATGCAAATAGTTAAAGCGTGTAAAATCATTTTTCATGCTTGTTGGTATCTATGAAAAGAACATCCGTCTGAAATGAGATAAACCTCTAAAAACTTTACTTTATTCGTATTTACTGTTAGGTATTATGATGGTTATATGGTTATGACACATTTTTGATAAATGTTACTGTATGAAAGTTAGAAAAACGCTAATATGATAAAGATTTGGCGGGAAAAAGAACAGATTACGTTTGTATAAAGTTAGTTACTTTACTGTTGTTAAGTGTGGAACTCTGTTAATGTTAACAGTTTATTAGGGCATGTTGTGTTAGGTTTGTCGTTTTACATTATTTTCCTAGTTCATATGATGCTATGTTACCTTTATTAATGTGAAAACATTGCTATGTTAGCATATTCGGTTGAAAAGGGGGTATATAAAGAACCTGTTAGTGAACTTTGTTAATGTTAACAGTTTATTCGTGTAAGAGGCGGTAGCCCGGTCTTTTGTACATTATGCTCGTAGTTCATGTTAATGTCACACATTTATTTGGGTTTGTAAACCTTATTATGTTAGATATATTCTATTTAGTGATAATTAACCATGTTATGAGAAACCTTAGTTAAATGTTACTGTGTCAGTGTAAGATTAACGTTACTATGTTAGAGATATGCTTGAAAGAGTGTGAATAGTTTTGTATGCTATATTAGTTGGTTTACTGGTGTTAAGTGTGGAACTTTTGTTAATGTTAACAGTTTATTTGTGTTTAAGATGTGTCAGGTTTGTCTTTGTGTATTATATTCTTAGTTTAGATGATGCTAAGTAATCTTTATTAATGTGAAAACTTTGTTACGTTCTTCTCTGTATGATAATTAACCACTGTTGTGAGAAATTTTTGCTAAATGTTACTGTGTTAGTGTAAGATTAACGCTAATATGTTAGAGATATGCTTGATAAAGTGTGAATAGGATACGTCTTTGTGTGCTAGTGTTAGTTACTTTACTGTTGTTAAGTGTAGAAATTTGTTAATGATTAACGTTAACAGTTTATTCCTGCTTAAGATGTGTCAGGTTTGTTATTGTGTATTATATTCTTAGTTTAGATGATGCTGGGCAATCTTTGTTAATGTGGAAACTTTGTTACGTTAGCATACCTTCGCTGCTCTGTATGATAATTACACAAGGTAGATAAATTTTTGTTAAATGTTACTGTGTTAGTGTAAGATTAACGTTACTATGTTAGGAGTTATGCTTCTGAAAAAGAATTAAAGTTTATGTTTTTAATGTCATGTTATTACTTTACTGGTGTTAAGTGTGGAACTTTGTTAATGTTAACAGTTTATTCCTGTTTAAGATGTGTAGGTTTGTCTTTGTGCATTATTTTCTTAGTTTATGTTACGCTATGTTAGCTTATTGATGTGGAAACTTTGTTACGTTAGCATACTTCCTGCCTGTATGATAATTAACCAATGTTGTGAGAAATTTCAGTTAAATGTTACTGTGTTATGTAAGATTAACGTTAATATGTTAGAGTTGTTTGAAAAAGTAAGAATAGGTTACGTTTTGCATACCATGCTAGTTATACTTTACTGGTGTTAAGTGTGTGGAACTTTGTTAATGTTGACCGTTTATCCTGTTTAAGATGTGTTATGTTTGTCTTTGGGCACTATTTTCTTAGTTCAGTTGATGCTATGTTAGCTTTATTAATGTGAAAAAACTTTATTATGTTAGCATACTTTCGCTGTATGATAATTAATCAATGTTGTGAGAAATTTTTGCTAAATGTTCACGTAGTAGTAAGATTAACGTTAATATGTTAGAGGTACGAAACCAAACAAGAATCATAGGTATTGCGTAATGTTTCGAAAACGAACCAACCATGAATCATAGGGTATTGCGTAATGTTTTGAAAAGTGGGAGGAGTTTGAACACTGACTTGTATTTGATAAACTCTAGTGAAACAGATGAACCACATCAGCTTTCCATATATACCCTGTTCTGTGGCACATAGTTACTTTAGTGTTGTTAAGTATGAAACTTGTTACTGTAATGTTAGTCATTTATTCGATCATAAGGTGTTAGGTTTTATCAATAGCGTTATATCTCAGCGTCCAGATATGATATAAAGGCTTTATTGATGTGAAAATCTTTGCAGCGTTAGCGTATTGTTGGTCGTTATGATAATTACACAAGATTGTGATAAATTTTTGTTAAATGTTACTATATGTTCGTGCAAAAATAATAATGCTATGTTAGAGATATGTTTGAAAATGGTTACGTATTGTATGTAAATGTTAGTTATGTCACAGTTGTTAAGTATTGAACTTTGTTAATGTTGGACTGCTTATTCGTGTATAAGATGTTAGGATTGTGAGTGTATATATATTCTTGCATCAGGTTATGTTGTTAGCTTTTATTGATGTGAAAACTTTGTTATTTACTGTTTTACTGTTTTAGGCTTATAAAATGTACTTTTTTACGTTATAAACATAAAAGAATAAAATTTTTTTTAGTAAAAACAAAGTTTTAAAGAAATAAAGTTAAAAATAAAAAGTTTTTAAAAAAAACAAAACTAAAAAAGTTTTAAAGAAATAAAATTAAAAATAGTTAAGTTTTTTAAAACAAAAAGTTTTAAAGAAATAAAGTTGAATAAATAAAAGTTTTTAAAACAAAGAAAAATGAAAGGTAACGTTCTATATGTTTTGCTAGTTACTTTACTGTTGTTAAGTATTGAACTTTGTTAATGTTAGCGTGGTTTATTCGTGTTTAAGGTATGTTAGGTTGATGTTATACATTATATTCTTACATCAAATGCTAAGTTAGCTTTATTGATGTGAAAATTTTTGTTATGACAGAATTTAGCCCTTGGCAACTCTGCAACCACAGATTTTTGTTGTTTATCCAAATGATACCGAAATATGACTGGAGTCAATAGATCAATAGATCAATACCCCAATAGATCAAGGTTGGGGGGGGGAGGTAGGGTGGTTTGATTTGGTCTGATTCAGTGATTTACCTGTTTTAGTGTATGTAAAAATTTAAATTTTTTACGTTATAAACATAAAAGAATAAAAATTTTAGTAAAAACAAAAAGTTTTAAAGAAATAAAGTTAAAATTAAAAAGTTTTTTTTAAAAAACAAAAAGTTTTAAAGAAATAAAATTAAAATAACTAAAAGTTTTTTAAAACAAAAAGTTTTAAAGAAATAAAGTTAAAAATAAATAAAAGTTTTTAAAACAAAAAGAAAAAAAGATGTGAAAGGCAACGTTCTATATGTTTATAGTTACTTTACTGTTGTTAAGTATTGAAATTTGTTAATGTTAGTTGTTTATTCGTGTTTAAGGTATGTTAGTTTTTCGGTGTGTGTTATATTCTTGGTTCAGACTATGATATGTTAGCTTTGTTAAGCCAAAAACTTTGTTACGTTGGCATATATTCGTTGATCAGTATGATAATTAGGTACGGTGATGATAAATATTACAGTGTTAATACGAAAATAGTAATGATATGTTAGAGATATGTTTGAAAACGTATGAATAGTTACGTTTTTGTATGCAACGTTAGTTACTTTATCGTTGTTAAGTATGGAACTTGCTAATGTTAGTGATTTATTCAGGCATAGGGTTTCGATTTGATGTTGTACATTATATTGTTACATCAGGTAATGATATTTTGCATTACCAATGTATAATAGATGCCGCGTTTTCGTATAAACGAAAAGCATCAGTGATAATTAATAAGATTGTGATAAATTTTTGTTAAATGTTACTATGTTCGTGCAAAAATAATAATGATATGTTAGAGATATGTTTGAAAAAGTGTGAATAAGTTACGTATTGTATGCAAATGTTAGTTACGTTATAGTTGTTAAGTATTGAACTTTGTTAATGTTGACTGCTTATTCGTGTATAAGATGTGTTAGGATTGTGAGTGTACATTATATTCGTAGTTCATATGACCCTATGTTTGCTTTATTAATATGAAAACTTTGTTACGTTAGCATATATTCATTGATCAGTAAGATACTTACACAAAGTTGTGATAAATTTTTGTTAAATGTTACTATGTTAATGTAAAAACATCAGTGACATGTTAGAAAAAGTGTAAGTAGGTTACGTTCTGCGCTCAATGTTAGTTACTTTACTGTTGTTAAGTATGGAAGTTTGTTAATGTTAACTGTTTATTCATGTTTAAGATGTGTTAGGTTTGGGAATGTACGTTATATTCGTAGTTCAGATGATGCTATGTTTGCTTTATTGATGTGAAAACTTTGTTACCTTAGCATATATTCATTGATCAGTATGATATTTAGACAAGGTTATGATAAAATTTTATTAAATATTACTATGCTAATGTATAAATATCCAAGATTGGAATAGGGATGGGGGAGGGGTGGGTGGTTTGATTTACCGATTTACAGGTTTAGGGTGTGTAAAAATACAAATTTCTTAAGTTTTAAATATGAAAAGCGTAAAATTTTAGTAAAAACACATTGTTTAAAGCATATAAAACAAAATAAATGAAAGTTTTGTGTTATGTTATACAAAATATGACATGAATCAACAGATCATAGAGGGGGAGGGGCGTGAGGGAAGGGAGGCTGAGGAGGCCGGGGAGGCTCAAGAGGCTCCAGAGGCTCCAGAGGCTTTTGAGGGTGTTTGATTTATATAAAAATCGTAAATTTTTTTGTTATAAACTTAAAAAGAATAAAAAATGTTTAATTTTTTAATTTTTTTTAATTTTTTTAAAAAAAATTTTAAAATTTTTTAAATTTTTAATTTTTTTAAAATTTATAAAAATTTTTTTTTATTTTTTTTAAAAAAATTTTTTTATTTTTTTAAAAAAATTTTTTTTAATTTTTTTTAATTTTTTAATTTTTATTTTATTTTTTTTTCTTTTCTGTATCGATGAAAGATCATAAGATAGCTGTATACCAAGTTTCGTCATTCTATGCCTATATTTCAGGTTTGTGGGGCCCGCATCCCCCCATGGGGTGCTGACTACAATTTAACACTGGTTTCAGCACTGATACCTTATATGATAGGTGTATACCAAGTTTCAACCTTCTACGTTAATATTCAATGTTTGACGGGGCTAGCATCCCCCCTGGGGTCCTCACCATAATTTAACATTGGTTTCAGCAATAATACCTTATATGATAGGTGTATACCGAGTTTCAGCCTTCTACGACAGTATTCAAGTTTTTGTGGGGCTAGCATCCCCCCTAAGGGGTGTGTAAGGCTATTTAACCCATATATGATGTGAGTACCTTATATGATAGGTGTATACCGAGTTTCAGCTTTCTACGTCAATATTTAATGTTTGGGGTGGAATCCCCATCTGTGGGATCCTAGACACCCTATATGGACTTATAACCATTATATTCGAACTCTACGACCTTGAAAACATATATAGGGACACCAATATTGTTGTTATACGACTGTTTATTAACTCAGGCACCAGTGGCTCCAGCACCGGCGGTGCCGAGCCAACCCTCAGAATCCAATACTAACTCTTTCTAGAAACTCAACTCTGAATCCTCTCACCAAATTTCAGCCTATTACGAACATTTTGATTTTTTAATGGGGGTGGGGCCCCCTTCGGGGGCCCAGGGGGACGTAACTTCGTATACAATGAGGATATGACACCATCTAACCCCCCTCAAAATTTTAACCCGATACGATAACTCTAACTACTACTACTACTACTACTACTACTACTACTACTACTACTACTACTACTACTACTACTACTACTACTACTACTACTACTAATAATAATAATAATAATAATAATAATAATAATAATAATAATAATAATAATAATAATAATAATAATAATAATAATAATAATAATAATAATAATAATAATAATACAGACAGATCAACACTAGCCGATGGCTGAAGCAGGATCGGAGCGGTGCGGTGCGGTGTGGTGCGGTGCGGCGCAGTGCGGTGTCGGAGTCGGAGTCGGAGTCGGAGTCGGAGTCGGAGTCGGAGTCGGAGTCGGAGTCGGAGTCAAAGCACAACACAACTCGAAATTATGATCACTCCGTGATCATAATTTCTTCGACTTAATAATAAAAATAATAAATACAAACAATACAAACAAACACAAACAAACATAAACAAACATAGACAAAACCTTCGGTTTTGTCTGTTTGTCGAATTGATAGCCCTTCGGGCTATCAATTCTCCATATAAACCTAATATATCTCTATTCATTTATATAGAAAAAAGTGGTCGCGCAGGTTGTCCACTTACTACTGATGGAGCAGATTTGAAATTAGTTGAAGAATGGAAGGTTAAGTAATCGGCATATGAATGGATAGAGTTAGATGAGCTGCTGAGATCATTAATTAAAAGCAGGAATGGAATAGGAGACAAAACAAAAGCCTACGGAACACCCCTATTGAAATGGAAGGAAGAAGACGTCGTCCCATCAACATTATCCAATATTGAGCGATTTGAAAGAAGGCTAGACATTAATTAGCAAAGAGAAGGAGGAAACCCAAATAAGGGGAGCTTGGAAAGCTGTCAAGCGCCATCACACATATCTCCCCATTGTACCTACGGGCGGACAACCACAAATTGGTTCGAAAGGAAAGAATATCACCAGCAGACCTCAACGCCGAAATTCGTACTGGTGATCGGAAAAAAGAGAATGAGATTTCAGATGATCTAAGAAATGAGAGTTGAGAAGGGTTTCAAATAACTTAGATAGGATACAAGTGAGAGCTATAGGGCGATAGTTTGAAGGATCAGAATGGCTGCCTTGCTTCGGAATAGGTTAGAAATATACACTTCCAACACTGAGGGAAAATGCTAGTATTGAGGCATAGAAAATATAGTTGAACGAGAGGTGGTGCCAGCTCAAAAGAAGACTCCATCAAAACTCGAGGAGGGCAGCTCGCCTTCCTAACGTTCCTATATTCCAGGAGCCCACGCACCCGATCAAATGTAATCGCTAATAAAGGAATAGGACACCTGAGAAGAGAAGGAGGATGGAGAAGAGGATTGCTAGAGTTTTCCAGGGTTGAATTAGAGGAAAACATGAGATCAAAGAGATTGGCTTTTTCAGTTGTAGTATTAGTAACAGAACCATCAGAGCGAAAAGAGGAGGAAAGGCAGATTTGCAGAATTTGTTAGAGATGTTTTTGGCAAGAGATTTGTCAGGAAAGATTTGTCGGTAAAAGATCCAAGGAGGTCAGCGCACTTTCGTTTTATGAAAGTCCACTTTCCTCGTCGAAGAGTATCCCTGCAACGATTTCAAGCCGAAAGAAAATTAGTGAGAGTGATAAGAGATGAGAATTTTCCACTTTCGATACTCATTTCTCTATCTTGAACGGCCCGAGAACAAACACGATGAAACCTTGGACACTAAGGAGAGAAAGATATATTCGAAGAAGGAAAGAACCTTTTTTCCATCAACGATTAGCAGCAGCTCCCACCTTCTCGGCAAAAGCCGAAACATCTTAACAGTCAAAGATGTCACTCCAGTTATAGTTGGCACAGAAGCGACGCAAGCCCTCAATCAGCCCAATTAAAATGCCAGAAAATAAGCTTAAGAAAGGATGGAGTTGTTAGAGAGTAAGTATTAAAATTAAGAGATATAAGGTTGTGGTTAGATTTACCGATAGGAATGAAGGTGACGTATTTATAGAGGGAAGAACTAGTGGTGAAACATAGGGCGTGTGTTCAAGAATTGTTGGCACAATCCGGAATGAGTATTGGTTCCCTAAGTAATTGCTTCATATCGCTGAGAATACTGAATGATATTCGCCATCCTCCATTCCTGAATCGATATGAGAGAACCCTAACAATTCAGTGTTGTGTACGTTGAAATCTCCTAAATAGAGGACCTCAGTATTTGGATGAGAAGATATAACACTCTCGTGAGAAGTAGTAAGATTATCAAAAAACAGCGTGAAAATCTGTTCTGTTGGGAGAACAATAACAGAAACACAAGATTAATGTAGCAGAAGAAAGAAAGATTTCAAGCCATATAACATTGAAGTTAGAAGATTCGAAATTTTCAAGACGTATTGCAGGAGTATTAATGTTTACATAGGTATATAGTCCATCTTTTATTCAAACTGAAATTATGAAATAAGTTATAGTTGGATATGATAAACCGGTTAGAGGGTGAATTCTATGCTATCTGAGTCTCAGACAAGAGCAAAAGGTTATGGTTAGAGCTAAGAGATGGTATTCCATGGATTCAGAGTTAATTTTTTTTACCATTTTCCGAACTAAAATTCTTCGCTAATTACAAAAATATCATTTGTTTTAGTGTAGGATTTCTAGTTCTCTAGTTACATGTAGGTATCTTTGTAAAGTCTGACCATATATATATATATATATATATATATATATATATATATATATATATATATATATATATATATATATATATATATATATATATATATATATTACAGCGTGCGGCACCACTCGCGGGCAAAGCTCTCTATGTTATATATATGTATATATATATATATATATATATATATATATATATATATATATATATATATGGTCAGACTTTACAAAGATACCTGCATGTAACTAGAGAACTAGAAATCCTACACTAAAACAAATGACATTTTTGTAATCAGCGAAGAATTTTACTGCAGCAAATGTTAATAAAATATATATACAACTTACTCGCGCGCAGCGCGATTAAGTTGTTACACGGCACCGCTCGCGCGCAGCGCGCATTTGGAGCGAGCGCTTCAGCGAGCGGTCTGCCATGCATGTACGCCAACCTGCTGTGCATCTACCCTATGGTATTGTTTAGTTTAAGTTTTCATTTAACTCAATAAATACCTAATGAAAAAAAATAATTTAACTACAAGATAAAATAATTTTGAAAATGAAAAAAATCTCATTTAGTTAAGACATAATAAAAGTACACAAAATCGACTTTATGAAACTTCACAAATTTTAGTTTAAAATAAATAAATCTCTTATTTCTGATTTTTCCCTCAGATCATAAAATGCATTTTTAGTTTTATCCATTTAGGAACATTTACCATATATACATATATATATATATATTATATTTATATATAAAATTTATATATTTATTATTATTATATATATATATATATATATATATATATATATATATATATATATATATATATATATATATATATATATATATATATATATATATATATATATATATATATATATATATATATATACAGGGTGTATTATTAATATAATTTTGTATGATATTCCTTGCATAAATATAAGATAAAATGTGTCAATAAACATTTCACCGAAAACGCCTCGTTTATAAGATACAAGGTGATGAAACTTATGTGGGACATATCTGATATATTCCATTGCCCGTCCCATGCCACATCTCAACCTTTAATAATAAGCACAGCTTCATTTATACATATACTAGTCCGTGTCGCGTCAAGTTCTGTGTTCAAGTGTTGCTCATATTTTCAAAATGAATTACACAAATAGTGAAATGTGCGATATGCATTTTGTTTACGGCCGTACGAAAGGGTAATTCATTAGCAGCCATGCGTCTCAATGAAGAAATGTACCCTAATCGTGTCTATCAACGTCTTAGAGAAACAGGAAGTTTTAAAAAACTTACTAATGGAAACGAGCGACCTCGCACAGTATCAACTCCAGATGTCGAAGAACAGGTTCTCCAAGAACTTGAGGACAGTCCTACAACAAGTACCGGAAAGATTGCTGCAACACTACATGTAAGTCATTCGACAGTTTTCAGGGAATTGAAAAATCAACTTCTGAACCAGTGGCGGCTTCAGGGCAGGGCGACCTGGGCAATCGCCCTGGGCCCCGTGCCTTATAAGGGCCTCGCGAGCATGCAAAGGCTAACAGATTTAACGCACCATATCGCATGAGCTGCGCAATATATATATATATATATATATATATATATATATATATATAGTTAAGAAGAAGAAGAAAGAGCATATATAGATATTAAACTCTAAATAGCAGCAGAGAAATATATATATATATATATATATATATATATATATATATATATATATATAAACATACTGTATATATATAAATACACACACACACAAAGATTATATATATATATATATATATATATATATATATATATATATATATATATATATATATATATATATATAGGTGAAGATTTTAATTATTTTTATATATTTCAAAGTGTTTTCTTGATGAAAACACTCGCCCAGGACCCCTGCAAATCCTAGGGCTGCCATTGCCGCCCAGGGCCCCGCAAAGTCTAGAGCCGCCACTGTAAATCTGAACCCTTAACACATCCAACGAGTGCAGGCACTTGTACCAATAGATTTTCCTGCAAGAGTAGCTTTGTGTCGATGGATGGAACAGAAAATTGCAGACAATCCTCACCATTTAGCAGAAATATTGTTCACCGATGAGGGGTAAATTTTTCCAGAGACGCCATATATCGAACTTCCACAACAATCACATATGGGCTGATGAGAACCCACATGCAATAGTCGTTGAAAGCCGCCATCAACACCAGTTTTCATTGAATGAAGGGTCGGAATTGTTGGCGACCATTTGATAGGTCTATTCTTTTTACCAGCGAGGCTTACTGGAGACGTTTATCGCTAATTTCTTGAACATGACTTGCCTACACTACTGTGAAGACGTCCATTTACAATAAAGATCGAAAATGTATTTCATGCACGACGGCGCTCCAGCTCATTTCAGTTTAGTTGCTCGTAACTATTTGAACACTATATATCCACGCCGTTGGATAGGTCGAGGAGGTACACAACCTGGACAACCTTGGCCTCCAGACCTAAATGCATTGGATTTTTTCTTTTTGTGGGGTCACCTGAAACATTTGGTTTATAAAGCAACAGTTGAAAGTCCCGAAGAATTAAGGGCTTGCATAATCGCATCTTGTGACACAATTCGGCACACACACACGGTATATTTGAACGTGTCCGCCAATCAATGCGTCGCAGAATAGAGGCCTGTATTGCCGCTGGGGTGCTCATTTTCAACATTTGTTATAACCTTAGTGCACCATTGCTTCGTACTATTTCTGTTGTATATTTTCTTCTGTGCAGTAATGTATGTAATCTTATAATTAAATAAATTGAATGAATTTGTTAATTACCTTTCCAAATTTAGTTTACTGTTTATTGTAACAATGATGTTTAAATAGGTTTCATCACCTTGTATCTTGAAAACGAGGCGTTTTCGGTGAAATGTTTATTGACACATATTATCTTATATTTATGCAAGGAATATCATACTGAATTTTTTCGCAATATTAATGATACACCCTGTATATATATATATATATATATATATATATATATATATATATATATATATATATATATATACATAAACAATATGCTAT
>JABUQX010144869.1:37500-47989 GCA_015478945.1 Trachelipus rathkii | reverse complement strand
AAGAATGTAACCGCAACTTTTACAATGCTAATTGTTTAGAAAACCATAAGAAATTATGTGGTAAAATTTATATTTGTCCAAAATGCAATACATTAGTAACACCCGATAAACAAAATCGAAGTAGGCATGAATGTGAAAAAATACATTGCAAGGTTTGCTATGAATCGTATAATCCTCTTGAGGGTAAGCATGAATGTTATATGAAACCCATTGTGATTAAAGAACTAAAAGAAGGTGAGGAACCTAAAAATACACACACTATTTACTATGACATAGAAACATACCAACACAACCATCAGATTAACCCCGACACTAATAACGAAGAAATAGATATGGTTCCATACATACTTGTAAGTACAGTTGTATGTTATAAATGTAGTGATAAAGAATTGGGAGATGAACAGTGTGAGAAGTGTATGACAAAACGAACTGAAATTTTCCAAATAAATTTAAATGCGGAAGGTATCTATGAGAAATGCCCTGTTGATCAATTCATAACATATCTTGCTTCTTTTGCTGAAACGCATAAAGATGCTAATATAGTTGTCGCTGCTCATAACGGAGGGCGATTTGATACCCAGTTCGTGTATAATAGATTGTTATTGAGGCCAGAAGGTGATGCTGTTAAAGGTAATCCTATTAAAAGAGGCACAAATATCATAGCAATGACATCATTTAAAAACATTATGTTTAAAGATACACTTAATTATATGCCTTGTGCCTTAAAAGCATTACCAAAATGTATGGGTTTAGATGGTAATCTGGAAAAGGGATTCTTTCCGTATAAGTTTCTTACTCGTCCTAATCTAGATTATGTAGGCCCTATTCCCTCTATAGATATGTTTGAAGTAGATCGAATGAATGATACTGAAACAAATGAGTTTATTGAATGGTATGCTTCGTTTACTAACAGGGATTATGATATTAAGAAGGAATGTATTAAATACTGTGTTCAAGATGTAGATATCTTACGGAAAAGTTTCGAAGCTTTCCGTAACATGTTTCGAGATATGTTTAAGATTGATTGTTTAGTTGATTGTTGTACTATTGCTTCTTTATGCTTTAGAATTTTTAAAACCACATTTTTGGAAGAGAATACAATAGCACATCTAGGCCGAGGCGAGCAGAAAAATTATTCTTATGAAGGAATCAAATGGTTAGAGTTTATGGAACATTATACGGGACAAAGTATAACTCATGCTCGCAATGGTGGAGAAAGAGGATTTAAATTGATGAATAAAGCAGCATTCCCTGATGGGTATGCTGAAGTTCCAGTTTCAAAATATAACCCCATTAACGATGCCGATTTTATCCAACTCAGAAATCTAGTTGTAGATGAAACTTTAAAAGCCAAGAATGAACAAGAATGGAAAGCTATGGATACTGCAGCTGAGCACGCTGGTACAGGATCTGTTGAGAAGAAACGAATAGTATATCTATTCCATGGCTGTGCATGGCATGGCCATCAGGGTTGTGAAAAGGGAAAGGCACGGCATGATGAAGCAACAGCTCTAGATATGTACACGATGACTATGTCACAGGAGAAAGCATATAAAGATAGTGGATTCGAGGTGGTGAGGGTATGGGAATGCGAATGGGAAACCATGAAAAAAGAATGCAAAGTACGTTTCGTGACCTCCAATGATGATGATGATAACAATGGGGAAGAAGAAGAGGGTTTAGGCCATTGTGTTAATAAAATCGCAAATGATGTGGCCCATGGTAAACTCAATGTAGGTGAAGCTCTATATGGAGGAAGAACAGAACCCTTTGTCTACTATTATCCTCCTACAGATGGGAAAACGAAAATTAACTACTTGGATTTTACATCGTTGTACCCTTGGGTTCAGAAAACCCAAGCATTCCCTAGTGGCATACCCACAAAATTAGTCGGGAACCAACTTCCATCTATTGAAGAATTTAGTAGAGAGATTAATAAGGAAAACTATTTTGGGTTAGCTAATGTCTGGGTTCTTCCACCTAATAAGCTCTATATGCCTGTTCTACCAGGAAGATACGATGAAAGACTCGTGTTCACGTTATGCAGGACATGTGCAGAAACGAAGCAGGAAACACTATGTAAACACACTGCTCGTCAACGCGAGTTCCGTGGTGTTTATACTACACCAGAGTTAGAATTAGCAGGATACAAAATCACAAAACTTAACGAGATATGGACATTTACACCTAAGATAGGACTGTTCACTGAGTATATAAAAGAATTCCTGAAGATAAAGACTGAGGCATCAGGTTTACCAGCAGGAATACCAGGGTTCGATAGTCCCATGTTCAATCAATTCATAGAGGACTTTGAAAGAATCGAAGGGGTGAAACTCGATAGAGAAAAGATAAAGAAGAATGCAGGGCTTCGGTTTATAGCGAAATTATGCCTTAATTCTCTTTGGGGAAAATTCGCCGAACGCGCTCCACATTGTGAAGATATAATCTGTGAAACTGACGCTGAGGTATGGAAGTTGTTTAGAAGAGCAGATGTAGAAGTACAGGATGTCTCCTGTATAGGTAAGAGGTATATTGTTTCTGTGAAGTATACTTCTCTTGCAGAGCAAACAACCAGAAGCACAAATATAGCTATAGCCGCTTTCACTACAGCTCATGCTAGAGTGAAACTATATAATCTTCTTGAGGAGTTAGGACAAAGAGTCTTATACTGTGACACAGATAGCTGTGTCTTTGTAACAGGGGAGGGAGAAACTGATCCGGCTGTAGGGAAATTTTTGGGAGATTTAACTGATGAAATAGGACAGGGCAATAGTGCTGATGCATTTGTATGTACAGGTCCTAAATCTTACGCCGTACGAATTATAAAAGAGGACGGGTCCATAGATCATATAATAAAAGCTAAAGGGTTAACATTAAACAAAACAACTAGCGAAATAATTAACTTTAACACTATGCTGAAACTGGTCATAAATAACATGGATGATAATGTGGATGATGATGATGAGAATGAACGATTGATAGATGATGAAGAGCATTATTATTATTCTAAACTTAGGGAGGGGGGTGATATCACTGCAATAATAGCTGACGAAATGAGAACAAGAGGGGGTACAGAGAGTTTGCATGGTAACGCTTATCATAAGGATGAAACAACAAACCCTCATGTAGAAATTAAAGATAAAGATATGGCATTTAAAACTCCTACAATGAGATTTAAAGCCGATAAAAAAGGTAAAATGAAGATTCGCAAAGGTCTAAAGAGATTGAGGATGACTGGTAATAAGCGTGTTCTTATTAAAAAAACAGCTCGCACAATTCCATATGGTTTCAGAGGAACCCTCTTTCCCTATAGTTGTGCAGTATGATCCAATGTTTGCTAAAAACGGCTATTTTGGGCTAATCTCTTTAAATATATATATATATATATATATATATATATATATATAAAATATATATATATATATATATATATATATATATATATATATATATATATATATATATATATATATATATATATATATATATATATATATGAATGATTTTATTTTTCTATATGTATTTTTATGATATTTTTAATAAATGATTAAACAAAATTCTTTTCTTTCAAACCCTTATTATAAAATAATAATAATAATAATAATAATAATAATAAATAATAATAATAATAATAATAATAATAATAATAATAATAATAATAATAATAATAATAATAATAATAATAATAATAATAATAATAATAATAATAATAATAATAATAATAATAATAAATTCTCAAAATATTGAAAGAACGGTGGAAAAGCAAACTCACTTTTTCGGATTCCTAGAGCTATTCACATTGTCTACAGGACCCTGCGTCGTTGCGGTGATGCGGGCCCGGAGCAGGAGTCGGAGTCGGAGTTGGAACCGGAGCCGGAGCCGGAGTCGATGGCTAGGGAAGCGAAACAAAGGTGAATGAACGCAATGTCGTAGTAGAAGTCTCTGAAGGAGACTGAATCGGAATTGATTTCGAAGGTAAAGAAGGCGCTAACGGAGGAGACGCAGAAGGAGGAAATAAATTAGATGTAGGATACGTAGAAGGGGTATTAAAACAACAACTCAGAAGTGTTTCCTGCGGAAACACTTCTTTCGATGTAATAATAATAATAATAATAATAATAATAATATGTGAGGGTGTGTGTGTGTGCGCTCGCTCGCGCACTGACGTAATCTCGTCTGCGACGAGATTACGTCATCACGCTCGAACCTAACGCTATTTAGGCCTAATCTTGCTCTCTCAGATCACGCAACAAAGGCGTAAGCGCAATATCCGTATCGACCCTCGGGGGCGACACTCTATACATCCTACCGACTTGAAATTTACACGGGGTGGCAGCTCTTAATCCATAAATCTTTGGATCAAATTGTAGAGTCCAATGTTAAAGAACTTATAAATAGTTCTTTACTTATATATATTATTTATTATTGACCATCTCCCATGTAGAGCTTTCGCCCTGTCAGTTGGAATCGCCTGGTCAGTTGGAACAGCATTTTCTTCCTTCTGACCCCGAAACTCTTAATCGTTGTTACATATATATATATATATATATATATTTATATATATATACATATATTATATACATATATATACATATATATATATATATATATTGTTATATTATTCTCAGCATTATAGCAGCATATATATATACATATATATATATATATATATATATATATATATATATATATATATATATATATTATTATTAGTTATATATATATATATATTTATATATATATATATATTATTATTATATATATATATATATATATAGTTGTATAATATAGCATATATATATATATATATATATATGATATATATATATATATTATTATGCAAACATATATAATATATATATATATATATATATATATATATATATATATATATATATATATATATATATATATATATATATATATATATATATATATATATATATATTATTATATATATATATATATATATATTGGCTCTCTCCTATTTGTGTTTAGGGGTGTGATAGAAAAAAACATATCGAAGTTTTAATGTTAATCCGGATTATTTTTTTCTATTTGTACTCGATGCGTTCTGAGTAGATGGTAAATGGTAAAAACAATCCAAAAACTTGATCCATCCACACCCATTTGGTAATCTGTTTGTATAGAGGGAATACTGCTTACCTATAACCCCAATTTGAAATTAATTTTAATAAAAATTCTGTTTGCATAAACGGCAAGGCTAACGGTAAGGATTTATAAAATTGCTTTCTCACACATACGCACTCTTACTACTGCCTTATTACTGCTATATATTTATATATATATATATATAGCATATATATATATATAGCAGTATATATATATATATATATATATATATATATATATATATATATATATATATATATATATATATATATATATATATATATATATATATATATATATATATATATATATATATATATATATATATATATATATATATATATATATATAAAAAGACACAACGTATCTAAAGCGATGGGTTATATTGAGTATTTTGGAACATCACAAGGCACTCCAGAGCCCAATGGGTTCCCCCGTTGCTCTCATATTCTCAATTCATCTTACACTGATGTAGGCTCTCCTTTAGCGCACACCATAATTTTTTTTTACAGAAAACACTTTTTTTTTAAAAAAAAAAAAGTCAAAAATTGCCAGGCAAACGATTACCTTCAAATAAGCTAGGAAGGGCGTTTTCCAAAAACAGCTCTTCCAAATCACCGCTTGGGAGCTGGCTGCCTCCGGTGGTGGAGTTGGTGAAGTCACGGAATTTGCGTCCTGTTCTTATGTATGCTCTTCTTTCGTCATTAAATTCTGCAACCTCTCTTCCTCTAAACCTCATACTTTATTCTTAGCCGAAACTTGGGTGTTAGAGCACTTGCAACTCTGTTCTTTTTTACTGTCACTATTCTCAATTTTCAACCAAAGGCGAAGGTTGGTCCCATGTGTGCAATGATTTTTGTTCTTGTGTCTTTTATTCGGAGTTCTCCGAATTTTCTACCTTATGGATTAAATTATCTTGCCAATATCCTACTAAATTAATCTGTTCTATACATCCGTCTCCTAACTCAACTGAACATCCTAAATTCTTCGACTGCCTAAACTCAGATTAAAAATTTTCTCTTCTTTACCTTTCTATTAAATCATCATTATTGGTGATATCCATGTTCGTATCCCTGATTGCCTTGGGGATACACCCGACATTCTAGACCTATTACTAACCTCAATTCCTTCTATTTGTTATGTTAAACTCTTTCCTCCACTGGGTTTATCCGTTCAACCTTCTTATCTCTTTATTCAGTTCTATCTTTTCAAGTCTTTCGCAGGAAGAACACCCGGATACAGAGATGAAACGGTTACGGCACTTCAGTACCGTAAACTGGTCGGATTTGCGGCCGTACTTATTTGGTATAGAGGCGTACTTTTAATGTTCTTTCCCATCAACTAAACCTAAACAAACTAAACAAATCATGGTTTAACTCTGCTTGTTGTCCTGCTATTCGCCATAGACACCCTGCCCTCAGGAATAACCTCCTCCTTTAAACTCCACAGACTCGTGCAGCTTATATTTCATTCCTGAAACGTGGAATATCTATCTATTCTTCATAAAATTAAAAACTCTCGTCTCCGTAGAAAAGGCAACAATCTCTCTGGTTCATCTTCTTCAAGTCCTTTCTGGCAAGTTGCAAAGAATGTCAATACTAAATTTTATTCTTTCTCTTTCATTCCTGTAGTATCTTCCAACGGCACAACAACTGTTATGACTTCGACTGAAGCTGAGCTCTTTGCTCGTTCCCACCTTCAACTCATTTATGTCTTATATTGTGTTTTCTTCTAAAAACGTTATTTCTGTTCTCTCTCTCTCTCTCTCTCTCTCTCTCTCTCTCTCTCTCTCTCTCTCTCTCTCTCTCTCTCTCTCTCTCTCTCTCTCTCTCTCTCTCTCTCTGAGCTTAACACTAAGAGGCGTACGGTTGTGATAATATTTCTCTTGTGGTTTCAAAACTTGTGCTGTCGAGCTTCCACCTGCCTTGATAAACTATTCCAAATCTGCCTTTTAAATTTAACATTCCTTTCCTGCTAGAAACGTACGATCATATATATATATATATATATATATGGTTATATATATATGTTATATATATATATATATATATATATATATATATATATATATATTATATTTAAATATATATATATACATAAATATATATACTTCTTATATATTAAGAGTTATATATAATATATATAAATCTATTTTTTTTATATATCTTTATCTTTAATATTTATATATATATATATATATATATATATATATATATATATATATATATATATATATATATATATATATATATATATATATATATATATATAGTTATAATATTATATTTATATATATATATATATATATATATATATATTAGGTGTCTCTTATTTGACTTCTTTTTCTTTTAACGCATACACTCTCCTTTTTTTTGGTTTGTAGTCAAAACACTCCTAGTTTAAATATCACGTCATTTGGAGTCCGGTAAGTGGAGCCCAATTTCATCGAAACATTTCAGTAGTTGTTTGCTTATGAAATCGAGTGGTAGTACTTTGATATCTTGTCATTATTGGCTGTTTAATAATAATGTGTATTGATATTATTATTATTATTATTATTATTATTATTATTATTATTATTATTATTATTATTATTATTATTATTATTATTATTATTAATATTATTATTATTATTATTATTATTATTATTATTATTATTATTATTATTATTATTATTATTATTATTATTATTATTATTATTATTATTATTATTATTATTATTATTATTATTATTATTATTATTATTATTATTATTTGAGCCCAAGGTTTACATTAGTTTACCAAAAACTGGCTGAGCGTAGAATGGGAAATTTTCTTTTCCCTTTTGAAATAATGCCGTTCTGACTCTGCTTGATTTTCAGTTCACTGGCGTGCGCACGCACATAGTTGAACTTACACATACAACAAGTTTCATCATATCAAAGTGTTTTTGGAGTTTTTAATTTATTTCTCTGTACCTACTGAAGTTATGTCCTTTTGTTACACTCACTTACCTTTCCCTCTTATTCCTGTCTATTGATTCCCCAAATTGCAACTTCGTATGCTCAGCCGTTTTTGATAAACTTATGTAAAACTTATTATTATTATTATTATTATTATTATTATTATTATTATTATTATTATTATTATTATTATTATTATTATTATTATTATTATTATTATTATTATTATTATTATTATTATTATTATTATTATTATTATTATTATTATTTATTATTATTATTATTATTATTATTATTATTATTATTATTATTATTATTATTATTATTATTTTATTATTATTATTATTATTATTATTATTTTTATTATTATTATTATTATTATTATTATTATTATTATTATTAAAAATAATTATTATTATTATTATTATTATTATTACGTTATTATTATTATTATTATTATTATTATTATTATTATTATTATTATTATTATTATTATTATTATTATTATTTTACTACTTATTATTATTATTATATTTATTATTATTATTATTATTATTATTATTATTATTATTATTATTATTATCATTATTATTATCATTATCATTATCATCATTATTATTATTATTATTCATTATTATTATTATTATTATTATTATTATTATTATTATTATTATTATTATTATTATTATTATTATTATTATTATTATTCATTTATTTACAGAAACCTTTTATTTGAAAACGATAAAAATGTCGGTGGAATTTCGCAGTTCTAAAAAAAATATATTTTTCTTTGGGGACCTAAGGCATCAAATTTCGAGGCCCAATTCGTCAAGTTCTAGCAGTGTTATTCTATAATATTCGAGAAGTAAGATTAAGTATCAGTGGAAGCGTAAACCTAGCTATTTGGGAGTGTAATATATTTTGGGAGAAGTCGAGAATACCTACGAGATCATTACCTAATTCTGTAAAACAACTAGTGAAATTGTATGATGTTTGGAGGGATCTCCAAAAAGATGCAAAATAAATACAAGAAATATACGATCGTAGAAGACAAGAATTTACAAGCAATTTGGATAATCTCTTCGATATTGCACAAGCAGATGCACTTAAGTTAATAAAAGTAGAAGAAGATAAAATAATTTTGCAATGGCAGAGAGAGCCAGGCCAACCCGGCTACTTAGCAGTAGTAGATAAAAAAAACTCACAGGAAAAGAGGAGCAGAGGAGACAAAGAGCTTTGGAAGAAGATAATCGACCATTAAAATATTACAACACTGCATCAACTTCTTCGGCATATGACTTAACATATTCCAATATACAAGATGACACATCTTCAAGTTCCGATTCGAATGTTAAAAGTTCGCACGAGCAAATGACAACTTTGACAGAGAGTGAAAAATCTGGGACTACTGTGAAACAAGGAAGGAGCCATTTTGTTACTCCAAAGTTAGTATCAGAGTTAGATAGGTGTCACTTGAGTATAAGAGACTCTGTTTTCATTCTTCAAGCTGCTTTCGAGGCGCTTGGACATAATATTGATGATTTTCCAATAAATAAGTCGTCTATCCAACGAATCCGTATAGAAAAACGAAAAGAACAAGCCGAAGCCATTAAAATTGATTTTAAAAATAATGTACCTGAAGTCGTTACTCTTCACTGGGATGGTAAATTGTTACCAGCTTTGGACGCTCGAAGTACAAAGGAAGAACGTCTTCCTATAGTAATTTCATTTGGAAATGATGACCAACTCATTGCTGTGCCAAAATTGGACAATTCCAGCTGCAAAGAACAAGCACAAGCTGTCTCGAAAGCAATCACGAACTGGAATCTCAAACAAAGTGCAGATCCTTTGTTGTGATTCCACGGCCTCGAATACAGGTCGTATCAACGTTTCGTATGTGCTATTAGAACAGAAATTTTATAGAGATCACCTCTTTTTGCTTGCCGATATCACGTTTATGAACGTGTTGAAAAGTGTGTTTGAAGTCAAAATGTAACATGTCACGACAAGCCCAGATATTACAATTTTCAAAAGGTTTAAAGAAAATTACAAAAACGTTGATCCAAACAAAATACAATGCAAAACAGAAATTGTAGAAGCCCACTTCAGTCACTTCGAGATTGAATCATTGTTAGAGTTTTATCAAGCTAAACTAAAAGAAAAATTAGTGCGAGATGACTATCGAGAGTTAATAGAGCTTTCTATCATATTCATGGAGGAAGATACTGACCGACGCGAGTTGAAAATCAGGCCTCCAGATGCCATGCGTCATGCACCATACCCGTTGGATGATAAGAACAATTTACTCTCTGAGGATATCACTACTCAACTCTCATTTCAAGCTAACCAAGAGGAGAAAGCAGCGCTGCAAATGTGCGCCATTTTCATTGCATCTCTTATATTAAGCCATGGCT
>JABUQX010144869.1:25000-35000 GCA_015478945.1 Trachelipus rathkii | reverse complement strand
CTACTTACATGGGAGTAAACTCTCCGAATCGCAAACACACCATAAAATGTAATAGTATAACTAGAGACAAGGCTTTTTTCTTATATCCCTGTGTTTAAGGGGAGATAGAATTCAGAATTCCCACAGAGTATGTTCAGCGTCTCACAGAAGGCGACTAAAGGGACAGTGATAGTTGGATTGGCGACTAACTACTACTTATCTCTTGCCAGGAATGCAAACGCATGCTTCGGAGAAGGTCGTGATCGCATAAATGACCTTAGTAGTAGGAGATCCATTTCGGAGGCAAATGACCTTGACCCCCGCAGAATGACCGTGACCTTGACCTTTTTTGACCTTGACCTTTTTACCTTGACCTTTTTTTACCTTGACCTTTTTTTGACCTTGACCTTTTTTGACCTTGACCTTTTTTGGCAACCCTAATTTTTTGGCAACCCTATTTTTTAGCAACCCTTCGAAGAAGGGTTGCGCCAAACGGTTGCGTAAGCAACCGTTGTACGTACCCCACCCTAATTTTTTCGACCAACCCTTGGTCTTCCATGGGTCAATTTTTGCCCACGGTAATTTTTGGCCCCCCTTTAGGGGCTTAGCCCTTTTTGATGTCTTTACCTTGTTTGACCATGATATTTCCACCAACCCTTTGGTCTTCCATGGGTCATTTTTTGCCCACGGTAATTTTTTGTCCTTCCTTTACGGGCATAGCCCTTTTTGATATCTTAACCTTGTTTGACCATGATATTTCGGCCTTGACCTTGCAGGATACCATAACCTAACCTAACCTAACCTAACCTAGCCTAACCTAACCTAACCTAACCTAACCTAACCTAACCTAACCTAACCTAACCTAACCTAACCTAACCTAACCTAGCCTAACCTAACTTCTAACTTTACCTAACCTAACCTAACCTAACGTGTAACGTAACAGTTCTCTAACGAATCCAACCTAACCTAACCTAACGTAAATCTAACCTTAGCCTACACCTACACCCAGCCTACACCTACACCTAGCCTACACAGCCTCTCAATTTCCAGCGTACACCACACTCAGCCTCCACACCCAGCCTACACTTATCCTGTTCCGCATCTAGCATCCGCCCAGCCTTGAGCTCATCCAGGTAACTGATGCCTAGCCTTTGGTAGGGATCTGTGCTAACATGAGGTCATGTAGGTACCTGACCTGTATGGATCTATCCTAACTTATTTCCATCCGCGCACACTCACACACACACACACCATCACCGATTACCACAATACACACACCCACACACATTCACTATGACACTTATACACATCATCACTTGATGACACGTATACACTAAGACACTTATAAACACTTACACTTAGACACTTACACTAGCCCATATACACTTACACTCTCACACACACACACACACATACACTTACACTTACACTCACACACTTGATATTTTGATGCCTCAACTTTGATGCCCCAGCATAAATGCCTCAGCATTGATGCCTCAACTTTGAAGGTTCATCTTTGATGACTCATCTTGATGACGTCATTTTGATAACATCTATATTGATGATTCATCTTATAACCTTTTCTAGCCTCTTCTTCCCCACATCATAGAACAGAGCTAATATTAATGTCTTCCCCTAGATCATAAGCTAACCACCAGGGCGCAGCGTGCGCCCTCCGCGTGAAGGCTGACAACCCCGCACCCGCAGGTGCGACCCGTCGCGTCCCCGCCCGCCGCGTTCCCGCCCGCCGCGTGCGCCCGCAGGCGCAATATTTCCGCGTACCCGCCCGCCGCGTGCGCCCGCAGGCGCAATTTTCCCGCGCGAATGAAAAATATATATACTATAAGTCATTCATTTTTATTTCATACTTAAACATTTCAAAGAATTTCTTTTCAAATATACTATGAGTCATTCATTTTTATTTCATACTTAAACATTTTTATTAAAAACATTTTCGCGAACCTAAAACTGTAACTCATTACAGACCTATTATTTAACACATATATTTATTAACATTATTTTTTACTTAATACTTTTTACTTAATACTTTTTATTTTATAAATTTTTAAAAATTGTATGTAAGAAGAAAAAATCCAGAGTGTCTGATATATAATCATTTTATTTTACTACAACTGTACGAAATATTTATTAAAAACATAAACTTTACAGTAAATCAGTAAATCAATAGAGGTGTTACCTAACACCTAGGGGATTAGTATGCTTTTGTTTTACTGCTTTACTGCTTTAACTCATGTTTTACTGCTTTAACTCATGTTTTACTGCTTTAACTCTATGTTTTACTGCTTTAACTCATATGTTTTACTGCTTTAACTCACATATTTATTAACATTACATACCTTAAAGCAGTAAATCAGTAAATCAATAGAGGTGTTACCTAACACCAAGGGGGGATTAGTATGCTTTTGTTTTACTGCTTTACTGCTTTAACTTTCTGCTTTACTGCTTTAACTTTCTGCTTTACTGCTTTAACTTTCTGCTTTACTGCTTTAACTTTCTGCTTTACTGTTTTAACTCATATGTTTTACTACTTTAACTCATATATTTATTAACATTATGTTTTTTATTTTGTTTTAATACTTTTTATTTATTTTATTATTTTTATTTATTTTTATTTTATTATTTTTATTATTTTATTTTTATACTTAGTGTTATTTACTTCATGCCTATTGTTATTATTATTTAGAACACACACACACACACACACACACACACACACACACACACACACACACTTACACTTATACACACATTCACTATGACACTTATACACATTCACTATGACACTTACATTTCACCCATAGACACCTACCTTTACACTTACACACAGATTTACTTACACACAGATTTATTTACACATGCACACAGATTTACTTACACCACACACACAGATTTACTTACACTCACATAGATTTACTTTTACTTTTATACACAGATTTACTTACACTCACACACAGATTTACTTACACACGCAGATTTACTTACACTCACACAGATTTACTTACACTCACACACAGATTTACTTACACTCACATAGACTTACTTACACTCACACGCAGATTTACTTACACTCACACACAGATTTACTTACACTCACACACGCAGATTTACTTACACTCACACAGATTTACTTACACTCACACAGATTTACTTACACTCACACACAGATTTACTTACACTCACACAGATTTACTTACACTCACACACAGATTTACTTACACTCACACAGATTTACTTACACTCACACACAGATTTACTTACACACACACACACTCACTTACACATATATCGTATAATTTATTAAAACATTTTATGTTTTAATTAAACACGTACATTTATATTACTCATTCAAATATAACTAAAATTATTTCAAAGTTTCTTAAAACTTCTATAATAAATCAATCATTATCTTTGAACAAAGAATTTATTATTAACTGTTAATACTTTTTGTTTATAAATTTTATAACTATCATGTTTTAAAATAACTTTTACTAAAATTTTATGAAATTTTATTAAAAACATATATTTTACATACCTTAAAGCAATAAATCAGTAAATCAGCAAGGTTAGCCCCTAGCACCCCTCTACACCAAGCTATGCCACGTTTTGTTCTATTGACTTACTGCTTTACATCATCTTTACCCATGTAATAAGTATAAAATAACAAAATAAGTTCTTCTCTGCTAACATATCATGTATTTTATTAAAATCTTTCTAAGTTCTTATTTAAAAATAACAATTATTCACTTACATTTATATTATTCGCTCGATGTTAACTAAAAATATTTCAAAGTTTTTTAAATAATTCGGATTTTCTTTATTATTATTATTATTATCTATGTACATTGACAATCCACCACGAGAAAAAACAACAACCCGCACTCCTTACAGATACGAAACTGACCTCTCTCTGTAAAATGTGTTGAAATAACTACCTTAGGTCTAAATTTAGGATAATCCTTTTTGTACCCCGGGGCGATTTAGGCCTAATTCCCGGTCAAAATATATTTCAAACTGACCTTTTCTGTAAAAATGCGGTGCAATAACTACGTTAGGCCTAAATTTAGGTATAAATTTAGGATAAACCCTTTTTGTATCCCGGGCTGATTTAAGCCTAATACTAGGTCAAAAGGTAATTCCAGTATAGACAAGAATCGAGAATCAATGTTATTATTTTTATAAATATATTTCAAACTGAAACATGCTGGATCGGTAAGATCCTTTAAACAGGTAAGAAGGAAATGTTTACTTTCTTGTGAGTGGACGGAGTAATCCTTATCTCTATATGACCTCGTATGTGATTGGTCGAGAATTATTTTATCGCTTTTAGGTATGAAAAACATGTTTTTCATATCCTGAACCTTATCTGTGATTGGATGAAAATTATATTGGAGGATGCGTGTTTTAGACCCAAACTCATTTTAAAATCATACTCATTTTGGCTGTTAAGTGGTGCACAAGTTCTCTGATTTGTAATAAAAGTGTTCTATTTTCACTAAGTGTATATCATGATTCACCTTAACAGGTATACATCAATACAAGACATTGTCCAGTGGGAAATCAAGATCCCAGGAAGTAGGGTTTCATTCTTATATAAAAGAAAACCCGATGGATTTGAATTTTTCAAGTGTGCCACCCAATCACCCTGTTATAATACAAAGAGTATTTTCATTCGTGAGTCCAGATGAATTACTTTGTATATGTAATCCCACTGAGGAGTGGCTTACAGAATACTTTAAACCAAGCTCAGCTTTAAACTGGACCGAAACAGTTATTAGCCTGTGTGAAGAAACCAGCGATAAGCAACTTACTCTAGCATTTTATAAACATCAAAACATAATCAGTTTGGAAGTTAGATTATGGGAAAGAAATAATGAAACATCCGTATTTGAACCTACATCATTTGATTCTACATTTCAGGCCTGACGCAGCTGAAATATATGTTAGAGGTACGTAAGCGCATGTTAATACAGCTGAAGAAGACATATGTGTTATCTAATTACGTAACCGTAATTCATTACATGTTATACCAAGAATACTACGCATTTAAGAAAACCCTGATCGATGATCCCACGCTCATCATCGATCGCTTCCTAAGTTCTATAGACGTGCAGAAATTCATTTATCTACTTAGAAAACAATGGCAAGAAAGTATTTATGCAGGTGACCCAGAATGTAAATATACTATGATATCTGAGCGGGAACTTTTTACGTATGTGTTAACTGAAGGTATTACTGAGATACGTAACTATATCATCGATAATGATATAAATGATTGGCATATTTGCAAAGATTTAGAGAATTTTAATATAAAATAATCGTAAACATCATGTGTAAAATGTAAGTGGAAGTGTTATATATAATAATATTCCTGTATTATATTTAATGTGAACCTTATATATATAAAATCATTGTAAATATATTTAACACTCTTGTATATATTTAATTTTAGCCTTATATGTTTATATATATATATATATATATATATATATATATATATATATATATATATATATATATATATATATAACATATATATATATATATATATATATATATATATATATATATATATATATATATATATATATATATATATATATATATATATATATATATATATATATATATATATATAAATTATTGTAAGATAATGATTATTAAATTTCTAATTATATAGTAAAGTTTTTTATTATCCTTATTTTTACTTTCTTAAATAAATATTTAACATGTATGTTAAGAGTTTAAATGAACGAAACCCAGGTTCAGGATATGAAAAAACATGTTTTTCATACCTAAAAGCGATAAAATAATTCTCGACCAATCACATACGAGGTCATATAGAGATAAGGATTACTCCGTCCACTCACAAGAAAGGTAAACATTTCCTTCTTACCTGCTTAAAGGATCTTACCGTTCCAGCATGTTTCAGTTTGAAATATATTTATAAAATAATAATAACATTGATTCTCGATTCTTGTCTATACTGGAATTACCTTTTGACCTAGTATTAGGCTTAAATCAGCCTGGGATACAAAAAGGTTTATCCTAAATTTATACCTAAATTTAGGCCTAACGTAGTTATTGCACCACATTTTACAGAAAAAGGTCAGTTTGAAATATATTTTGACAGGAATTAGGCCTAAATCGCCCTGGGGTACAAAAAGGATTATCCTAAATTTAGATTTAATGTAAGTGTCTATAACACATTTACAGAGAGGTCAGGTCAGTTTCGTATCTGTAATGAGTGCGGGTTGTTGTGTTTTTCTCGTGATGGATTGTCAATGTACATAGATAATAATAATAATAATAAAGAAAATCCGAATTATTTAAAAAACTTTGAAATATTTTTAGTTAACATCGAGCTAATAATATAAATGTAAGTGAATAATTGTTATTTTTAAATAAGAACTTTAGAAAGATTTTAATAAAAATACATGATATGTTAGCAGAGAAGAACTTATTTTGTTATTTTTTATACTTATTACATGGCTAAAGATGATGTAGCAGTAAGTCAATAGAACAAAACGTGGCATAGCTTGGTGTAGAGGGGTGCTAGGGGCTAACCTTGCTGATTTACTGATTTATTGTTTTAAGGTACGTAAAATATATGTTTTTAATAAAATTTCATAAAATTTTAGTAAAAGTTATTTTAAAACTTGATAGTTATAAAATTTATAAACAAAAAGTATTAACAGTTAATAATAAATTCTTTGTTCAAAGATAATGATTGATTTATTATAGAAGTTTTAAGAAACTTTGAAATAATTTTAGTTATATTTGAATGATTAATATAAATGTATGTGTTTAATTAAAACATAAAATGTTTTAATAAATTATACGTTATATGTGTAAGTGAGTGTGTGTGTGTGTAAGTAAATCTGTGTGTGAGTGTAAGTAAATCTGTGTGTGTAAGTAAATCGTGTGTGAGTGTAAGTAAATCTGTGTGAGTGTAAGTAAATCTGTGTGTGAGTGTAAGTAAATCTGTGTGTGAGTGTAAGTAAATCTGTGTGAGTGTAAGTAAATCTGCGTGTGAGTGTAAGTAAGTCTATGTGAGTGTAAGTAAATCTGCGTGTGAGTGTAAGTAAGTCTATGTGAGTGTAAGTAAATCTGTGTGTGAGTGTAAGTAAATCTGTGTGAGTGTAAGTAAATCTGCGTGTGTAAGTAAATCTGTGTGTGAGTGTAAGTGTAAATGTAAGTGTCTATGGGTAAATGTAAGTGTCATAGTGAATGTGTGTATAAGTGTCATAGTGAATGTGTGTATAAGTGTAAGTGTGTGTGTGTGTGTGTGTGTGTGTGTGTGTGTGTGTGTGTGTGTGTTCTAAATAATAATAACAATAGGCATGAAGTAAATAACACTAAGTATAATAATAAAATAAAAATAAAATAATTTAATAAAAATAATAATAAAAATAAATAAAAAGTATTAAAACAAAATAAAAAACATAATGTTAATAAATATATGAGTTAAAGTAGTAAAACATATGAGTTAAAACAGTAAAGCAGAAAGTTAAAGCAGTAAAGCAAAAGTTAAAGCAGTAAAGCAGTAAAACAAAGCATACTAATCCCTTGGGTGTTAGGCACACCCCTATTGATTTACTGATTTACTGCTTTAAGGTATGTAAGTTAATAAATATATGAGTTAAAGCAGTAAAACATATGAGTTAAAGCAGTAAAACATGAGTTAAAGCAGTAAAACATGAGTTAAAGCAGTAAAACATGAGTTAAAGCAGTAAAGCAGTAAAACAAAAGCATACTAATCCCCCCTAGGTGTTAGGTAACACCTCTATTGTTTTACTGATTTACTGCTTTAAGGTATGTAATGTTAATGTTTTTAATAAATATTTCGTACAGTTGTAGTAAAATAAAATGATTATATATCAGACACTCTGGATTTTTTCTTCTTACATACAATTTTTAAAAATTTATAAATTAAAAAGTATTAAGTAAAAAGTATTAAGTAAAAATAATGTTAATAAATATATGTGTTAAATAATAGGTCTGTAATGAGTTACAGTTTTAGGTTCGCGAAAATGTTTTTAATAAAAATGTTTAAGTATGAAATAAAAATGAATGACTCATAGTATATTTGAAAAGAAATTCTTTGAAATGTTTAAGTATGAAATAAAAATGAATGACTTATAGTATATATATTTTTCATTCGCGCGGCGGGTCGCACCTGCGGGTGCGGGGCCTCTATTATTATATTGCGCCTGCGGCGCACGCGGCGGGCGGGACGCGGAAATATTGCGCCTGCGGGCGCACGCGGCGGGCGGGAACGCGGCGGGCGGGGACGCGACGGGTCGCACCTGCGGGTGCGGGGTTGTCAGCCTTCACGCGGAGGGCGCACGCTGCGCCCTGGTGGTTAGCTTATGAACTAGCGGGAAGACATTAATATTAACTCTGTTCTATGATGTGGGGTAGAGATGAGCTATCAAAGGTGATTTCATCAAAGATGAATCATCAATATAGATGGTATCAAAGATGACGTCATCAAAGATGAGTCATCAAAGATGAACCTTCAAAGTTGAGGCATCAATGCTGAGGCATTTATGCTGGGGCATCAAAGTTGAGGCATCAAAATATCAAGTGTGTGAGTGTAAACGTAAGTGTATCTGTGTGTGGGTGTGAGTGTAAGTGTATATGGTTTAATGTAAGTGTCTACTGTGGAGAATGTAAGCGCTTATAAGTGTCATAGTGTGTATAAGTGTCATCGTGAATGTGTGTATAAGTGTCATAGTGTATGTGTGTAGGTGTGTGTGTGTGTGTGTGTGTGTGTGTGTGTGTGAGTGTGCGCGGATGGAAATAAGTTAGGATAGATCCATACAGGTCAGGTACCTACATGACCTCATGTTAGCACAGATCCCTACCAAAGGCTAGGCATCAGTTACCTGGATGAGCTCAAGGCTGGGTGGAGGCTAGGTGCAGGTGTAGGATAGGTGTAGGCTGGGTGTAGGCTAGGTGTAGGTGTACGCTAGGTGAAGGCTGTGTGTAGGCTAGGTGTAGGTGTAGGTGTAGGTGTAGGTTAGGTTAGGTTACGTTACGTTAGGTTAGGTTAGGTTACGTTACGTTAGGTTAGGTTAGGTTAGGTTAGGTTAGGTTAGGTTAGGTTAGGTTAGGTAGGTTAGGTTAGGTTAGGTTAGGTTAGGTTAGGTTAGGTTAGGTTAGGTTAGGTTAGGTTAGGTTAGGCTAGGTTAGGGTAGGTTAGGTTAGGTTATGGTATCCTGCAAGGTCAAGGCCGAAATATCATGGTCAAACAAGGTTAAGATATCAAAAAGGGCTATGCCCGTAAAGGAAGGACAAAAAATTACCGTGGGCAAAAATTGACCCATGGAAGACCAAAGGGTTGTGTAGGCTATCACAGGTCAAACAAGGTAAAGACATCAAAAGGGCTATTCCTAAAGGGGTCGAAAATTAGGGTGGGGCAAAATTGACCCATGGAAGACAAGGGTTGGTCGAAAAATTAGGGTGGTAATGTACAAACGGATTGCTTACGCAACCGTTTGGCGCAACCCTTCTTCGAAGGGTTGCTAAAAAATAGGGTTGCCAAAAAATTAGGGTTGCCTAAAAATTAGGGTTGCCAAAAAAGGTCACGGTCAAAAAAGGTCAAGGTCAAAAAAAGGTCAAGGCCAAAAAAGGGCAAGGTAAAAAAAGGTCAAGGTCAAAAAAGGTCAAGGTCAAAAAAGGCCAAGGTAAAAAAAGGTCAAGGTCAAAAAAGTTCAATGTCATTCTGCGGGGGTCAAGGTCATTTGCCTCCGAAATGGATCTCCTACTACTGACCTTCTATCATTCGGCAAAACTATGAATCGCCTGTGTGCATGGAATGCTAGGGAAATAAATGGTGAGGAGAAGAGGAGAGGGGTGATGGATGCATTTAGAAATGTTAAATTTGATTTGGTTACTGTGACTGAAATAAAGATGAAAGGAATCGGTGTGAAATGTGTGTTTTGGGGTGGAGAGGAATGAGAGGGAAAGAAAAGGAGTTACGATTCTGACAAGTAAG
>JABUQX010144869.1:0-20000 GCA_015478945.1 Trachelipus rathkii | reverse complement strand
ACGCACCAACATGCGTTTTTCGTAGATGGCGTACCCTTCGTCAAAAACCTATCATGACGGGTGTCAAACAGGGGTAGAATGTCTCAAAAATAAGATTCCCGTAGTTACTTTCCCGAACGCCAGAGTCCCCAGGGCCCCAGCCGGGGGTCATTTATGGGGTAAGAAATGACACAAATGACATATCTTAGCAAAAGAGGTGTTAGAGTCATCGTATCTTCTTCAAACTTGGCATGTCTTCCTTATATGTTGCAACATTGTTGCATCCAATGTTTCAAGCCGCTACGTCAAAGGGGTTGGGGGCCCCACCCCTTAAAATTTAAAAAATGGACTTAGAAAGCTGAAAATTGGTGAGTGTATAGAAGAGAATAAATGAAATAGAATGGCTATGTTAAACTAATTGGCGAACCATATGGGCCGGAGCCGGAGCTGGTGGTTGCGGTGCCCGAATGGAATTCAGGCTCCTACCAAGGACAAACGAGGTGTCTACATATATGTTTTCAATGGTGTAGAATTCATTTTTGAGGGTTTCAGTTGGCATAACTGATTCTTCTAGCTTCTAGCACGATATGTCCTACATCTTAGAACACACCCCATATTAATGCCTACCCTATGTTATAAGGTACGTAGAGTCGATTGGTATATATTAGAAGGTGTTAGGATGCTTCCTTCTACCAGTTAGTACCCAACCCTTTTCTAGCACTTCTAGCAATGACATGTCCTACGTCATAGAATACACCTAATATTAGTGTCTACCCCTATGTTTTGAGGTATGAGGATTCGATTTGTGTGTATTAGAAGTTGTTAGGATGGTTCCTTCCTTCTACGATTGACCCCCTTTAGATCGCTTAGCCCCCTTTTTGATGTTTTGGCCTTGATATTTCGGTCTTGGCCTTGATATTTCGGCCTTGATACCGTATCAAGGCCTGAAATTGATCTTTCATAAAAGTTCGTGAGGGATTAAGTGAGATTAAGTCGAGCACATGTAGGTACCTGACGCAGTACCTGTTGTAGGGAACTGTCCTAACATGAGGTCATGTAGGTATCTGCCCCTAACTTAAGTCCCTGTATGTTACTGTCCTAACCTCACACCTACACACACACACACACACACACACACACACACACACACACACACCCGCTAGGCTACTTATACACACACACACACACACGCACACCCGCTAGGCTACTTATACACACACGCACACCCGCTACTTATACACACATACACCCACCCATAGACACTTAAGCTCACACATATACCTACACCTACACACACACACACACACATAGACACATACACACTTACACACACCATAGACACTTACACCCACCCATAGACACTTACACTCACCCATAGACACTTACACTCACCCATAGACACTTACACTACACTCACCCATATACACCTACACTCACACACACACACACACACACACACACACACACACACACACACACACAATATTTTGATGCCTCAACTTTGATGCCTCAGCTTTGATGCCTCAACTTTGATGCCTCAGCTTTGATGCCTCAACTTTGATGCCTCAGCTTTGATGACTCATCTTTGATGCCTCAGCTTTGATGACTCATCTTTGTTACTGGAAAAAAAGAAGGAGGAGGAGGAGTAAGAAGAAGAAGAAGAAGAAGAAGAAGAAGAAGAAGAAGAAGAAGAAGAAGAAGAAGAAGAAGAAGAAGAAGAAGAAGAAGAAAGAAGAAGAAGAAGGAGGAGAAAGAAGAAGAAGAAGAAGAAGTCTCATATGACGGAATATGAGCCGGAGCAGAGCCGGAGTTTGTGATGGCGGAGTCAGACTGGAATTCTGGCTCCAATTGCATATTGAGTCAATTGGGAGATGTGTTTATATATATTTCCAAGAACATAGATTCGAATTTTGGGTTTCAGCCAACCCCAAAATGAGCTCGAGGACCCCCCTTTGAGTGGATCCTCAGCTGGAAAAAAAGAAAATTACAGAGTACAGGACAGAGAAAAGATGAAGGAAGGAAATAGAAGTTTCGTAAGATAGAACAAATGAGTCATTGGAGCTATCGGTATCGGCACCGGTGCAGGGCCGGTGCGGTGCCGAGTTAGTAAATATGTGCTTATCACTATAATATTAGGGTGTTTATATATGTTTTCAGTGATGTAGAATATGAATAACATAGTTTCAATACACTCAAAGGTGTCTAGGGACACCAATTGAGATGAGGCCGAACCCCAAAATGTGGTTTCCCTTTTAAATGAAATTTTAAAAGGATATAAGTTAATAATACATAGACTTACGCTCTATCAACAGCCCTATGTTGCATAAATATATGTAACAACCGCCCTATGCTGCATAAATATATGTAACAACATCCCTATGTTGAAACTTAATACAGAGAACTTAAGTGATACTCTCTTAGTCATACACAATGGTATTCATATGTTGCACAACTGAGATATTCAAGTCAAAACTTGAACTCGACTTGTTTAATGTATGCTATATCAAATCCATATATAAAGATGTGTGTGTGTGTGTGTGTGTGTGTGTGTATGTGTATGCATGTATGTGTGTATGTGTATGTTTAGTTAGAGGTCGTATACACATAGTCTTACATTTTTATTTCAAACTGAGGCATTTTATTTATAGAAAAGCTGTTTCATTACAGTTAAAGTTAAAGTTAAAGTTAAGTTAAAGTTAAAAGTTAAAGTTGGAGATAAAGTTAAAGTTAAAGTTAAATTTTAATCAAGAAGGATAAGATTTATATTTTTCATGTATTAAATACAAATTTTTTTGAAAAACATTGTCTTTTGATAGAAAAACATTTTTGTTTTTTCGAAAAACATTTTCTTTTGATGAAAAACATTTTTATTTTTTGAAAAACATTTTTAAAAAACATTGTTTCTAGAAAAAAGTTGTTAAATTTTCCACGAAAAACATGATTTTAGGGACCATAAAGCAATAAAGCAGTAAAACACTACAGCAAACAGCCCCAGGGGGGCCCCACCTATGCTTTTGTTTACTGCTTTACTGCTTTACCATACATATTATTAATAAAAATATATGTCACTACCTATTTTTCTGTTCAATCATATACATTTGTATTTCACATTACCCTTTTTCTAAAACTTTTTAAAAAAACTTAAGACTTAAATAAATATATTTAATTTGTAACACTTAAGAGAGATGGAGGGGGACACTTTATATATATATATATATATATATATATATATATATATATATATATATATATATATATATATATATATATATATATATATATATATATATATATATATATATTATATATATATATATATATATATATATATATATATATATATATATATATATATATAAACAAATAACATAAAAAAATCTATACTTAACAACAGAAAAAAAAATAACATAGCATACAAAAAATGCAACACGTGCAAAGTTTTCGTACATGTATTTAACATATCAATATTAATTTAGAATAAAATGTAATATTTAACAAAGATTTATCGTATCTTAAATTGTAATGAATTAAGAATAAATCAAACACACATCACGCACACACCCACGCACGCACATACACACACACACACACACACACACACACACACACACACACGGAATATATGCTAACGTAACAAAGTTTTCACATTAATAAAGCTAACATAGCATCACCTAAACTAAGAATATAATGTACAACGACAAACCTAACATACTTTAAGCACGAATAAACAGCTAACATTAACAAATTTCCATACTTAACAGCAGTAAAGTAACTAACATAGCATACAAAAACGTAACCTATTCACACTTTTTCATGCATGTCTTTAACATATCAATGTTAATTTTACATTAACATAGTAATATTTAACAAAGATTTATCGTATCCTAACCTAACTATTGTAATAAACTAAGAATAAATGCCACAGACACACACACACACACACACACACACACACACACACACACACACACACACACACACGAATATATGTTAACGTAACAATGTTTTTACATTAATAAAGCCAACATAGCAACACCTGAACTAAGAATATAATATACAACGACAAAATTAACATACCTTAAACACGAATAAACTGTTTACATTAGCAAATTCCATACTTAACAACAGTAAAGAGCTAACATTACATACAAAACGTAACCTATTCACACTTTTTCAAGCATATCTGTAACATATCAATGCTAATTTTACATTAACATGGTAATATTTAGCAAAAATTTATCATAACCCTGTCTAATTGTCATACTGACTAACGAATAAATGCTCACTTACCAAAGTTTTTCGCATTAACATAGTAATATTTAACAAAAATCATTTTAAGACAGGCACAACCTTCTACGTTCAAATCTATAAAACGAATATGACGATAAAATAAGTCTCGAGAGAAAAGATAAGGCAATATTACTGGAACAAACACAAGTCTAAGAGATAAGGGATATTTTAACCAATCACGGAAAGGTATAGGATATTTCAGCCAATCACAGAGTAGGGGCAAATATAGATAACGGATATGTCCAACATGGAAATAGCATCCAAAGTCTTACACTATATATATATATATATATATATATATATATATATATATATATATATATATATATATATATATATATATATATATATATATATATATATATATATATATATATATATATATATATATATATTATAAATATACATAAAATATTCACCCTATATAAAATAAAAAAAATCAAAAATAGCATACATAATAAAATATATAAAAGAATACATCTTCCACCGAGAGATACCCCAGGGTTTCACCCCTTGCTAGATGAATGAATCCCCCATGGGGTATCACCCCGAAGGGGCGTGTAAGCAGGCATTACCCTCCGAAGGAGGGTAAGGCCTCAGCCTGCTTACACGCCCCTTCGGGGTGATACCCCATGGGGGATTCATTCATCTAGCAAGGGGTGAAACCCCGGGGTATCTCTCGGTGGAAGATGTTTCTTTATATTTTATTATGTATGCTATTTTGGATTTCTTTTATTTTATCTATGTGCTATGTTTACCTTATATATATATAACGAAAATAACATAATACATATATATACGCTATTTATATATATATATATATATATATATATATATATGTATATATATATATATATATATATATGTATATATGGTGTAAGATTTGGATATATCTATGTTGAATTTATATCCATTATCTACGCTATGTGATTGAATATACCTTTCCGTGATTGGTGAAATATCATCTCTTAGACTTGTGTTCTTCAATGTCTTCGCCTTATCTTTCTCTCGAGATAAAGCTATCGTCTGTATATTTTAGGTGAACGTATTGAGTCATGTAATCTTAAAATGATTTTTGTTAATATTACTATGTTAATGCGAAAAACGAGCAGGTGGCATTTATTCGTTGGTCAGTGTATAAGGGTAAGGTTATGATAAATTTTGCTAGAAATGTACGTGTTGCGGTGATATGATACAATATGCGAAAAAAGATGTGAGCCACGTTGCAGCTGTGTGTTAACTTTGCTGTTGTTAAATGGGTTTAATGCTGGTTTGTCGTATGTTGAGCTGTCGACATGCAGCTACGGACCAGTGTTTACCGTATGGCAAAAACGATAACGCCTGTTTAAACATATATATATGCAATGTGTGTGATGATATTCAATGTGTGAACTGTGTACTGTCAATGTGTGTGTGTGTATTGTGTGTGTGTGTGTGGCATTTATTCTTAGTTCATTACAATAGTTAGGTTAGGATACGATAAATCTTTGTTAAATATTACTATGTTAATGTAAAATTAACATTGATATGTTAAAGACACGTATGAAAAAGTGTGAATAGGTTACGTTTTTGTATGCTATTTTGGTTACTTTACTGCTGTTAAGTATGGAAATTTGTTAATGTTAGCTGTTTATTCGTGCTTAAAGTATGTTAGGTTTGTCGTTGTACATTATATTCTTAGTTTAGGTGATGCTATGTTAGCTTTATTAATGTGAAAACTTTGTTACGTTGCCAAATATTCTATTGACGTGGGTGAAAAGTGTCCTGATATCGTAAGCAAGCCGTGTGTGTGTGTAGCTTACTTACGTTATCGGGACAGTCATAGCGATACACACCTGCGTGACCGGGACAGCACGTGATTTGTCGGGACATTTTCACTGTCCCGATAAATCAATTTGTCTTTTTTCTTGAATATCTTAATGTTTTGTATTATATTCCTTCGAAAAAAAGGTATGTCCTGATTTATGATATTAAGGCGGTTTTCACACTTTTTTTGTGTGAAAATTTTATTTTTACACTTTCCATTTTGGATTTCGTTGGCTTCTTCCTGACTCTGGGGAACGAGTAGGTATCGATAATATTGTTTTTCTGTAATAAAATCGATATTGTAACCATCGATTATTGTTTCCTATTTTTTTCTATAATAAAATCGATATTGTAACCATCGATTACTGTTTACAGTAGCAATTGAATCGATATTTTCAAGTTGACTGATAATGCCATTAATGATCGATTATTCTTTGTTTACATTTTGTCTGGTTTTGATGAGTGAGCAGCTATTATAGTTTTTTTTATCATTAATTAGAGTTTTGATAATGTAATTATTGGAATAATACTAAGAATATCTTTAAAATATAATAATTTACAATAAATTGAAATTTTTGTAAAATAATATATAGTTGTAAGTTATTGACAAGCCCTAGAGTGCTTTGTGGATTTGCATGAATATGTTTTAGGCTTGGTGGATTCTATAATGTATAGTTATTGACAAGCCATAGGGTGCTTTGTGGGTAATAGTAGTGCAGAGGGGTGTCACCCCCTATTTTTATGAAAATCACAGGATATACTCTAAAAAAATAATAATGAAAAAGAAAATCATCCCTCTCTTTAGAAAAAAAAGTAACAGCCTCTCAAAGTTGCTAAAACAAATAGACTTTTCATTTTTAATTTTTGATCCATCATGGTTAGGTCTCATTTCAGGCCCTATAGCTCAGGTTATGATAAGTTTTGTTAGGCATACACAGAGAAAATCTATGTAGCTATAGCTAGGCTGGCCAGATTTTTTTCAACCTAATGCGGGACAGTCATCTTCATGCCTAGGCTATACTTTATAAATTATACAGTATAGCCTGTAAAGCCTATAGGCAAGCATATATTATATATATTATAACCAAAAATAATTTAATCAAATATAGTAGTAAATAAGAAATAACTTTATAAGTCTAGTAAATCAATATTTACTTACTTAATTTGAACGAGAATTGTACTTGTCACTGGAATAGATCTTCTTAAGGAGGTTTCGAACTTAGATACTCAGAAAATTGCAAGAAATCCATGTCATAATTGCAAGTAGTTAATAGTGCAGCCTTTAAAGTATCTATATTTAACCTGCTTTTGTCTTCTGTCCAATAGTTTTTCATCATTGAGAATACCCTTTCTGTGGGTGCATTTGATCCAGGTAGACATAAAAAAAAATTCTAGCACTTTTAGAATATTTGTAAATGGAATATTCTGACTTCTGAAATGTCTCTGATTGGCGACTAACTATCTCACCGGAAGTTACCAGAACGTACTCGCCTTTGAAAATCTGCTCAAAACATGTTTTAAACTTGTCTGGTAGTGAATCAAATCGAGATTGTTATAAATTTTGTGGCTTACATTTCACAATGCAGGACTTTACACTGTCCCGCATTGGGTAAAGATTTTTGCGGGACAAAAGATCTAAAAATAGTAAAATGCAGGACAGTCCCGCAAAATACGGGACGTCTGGCCAGCCTAGCTATAGCCTACAACAAATCTTATCATAGCCTGAACTAGGATGGCCCTAAAACGAGCACAAGGCCCACTAATTTTTTTTTTTATAAGAAAGCCTTTGGGAAAATTTTAAATTTGAGAGGCTCTAACTTTATTCCTAAAGACTTAAATCATTTTTTTTTTTTTTTTAAGCTTCATTATTATATTTTTTTAGAGTATATCCTATGATTTAAAAAAAAAAAAAATTTATAAGAAAATCCTATGGGATTTTTATTAACTTTAAGAGGCTGTAACTTTTTTTCCTTAAGAGAGCGACGATTTTCTTTTTCATTAATCTTCATTATTATTTTTATAGAGTATATCCTACGATTTTCATAAAAATCGGGGGTGAACCCCTCTGCACTACTATTTATTACCCTTTGTGGATATGTATGAACTGGTTTGGTGATTGGTTCTGTTGGCTTGACTGGGATAATCTCGATAGGTCCATGTGGCTTTTTACTGTCTCTATTCCTAGGAATATCAAAACATTGATTGATTTTAAAAAATATTAATTTTTTTTAGAATCTGTTAACTCAACTATTACCTTTGTTTAGGCTGTAGGGCCTAAAGTGTTATAAATTTGCCTCACCGTTTCTATAGTCACCCAAGACATAGATAATGCAATAAAATGAAGTTTCATTCAGTTGGTGTATAAGAAAAGCTTATGGGAGTTTCTAAACTTTGCAAGGCCGTAACTTTTTTTCTTAAAGATGTCACTTTTTTTTTTGTTTTTTATTCATAATTTTTTTTTGATTCTATGTTGTGATTTTTATAAAAATCTGAGATATAGCGGTTCTGCTATATAATTCTAAAAATACTCCAAATAACTGGGAAGACCATTTTGGTATAATACAATAATTTAAAAAAAATATGTTATAACGCTATGAAAAGTATACTCAGCTCTAAAAACCTTCCACTAGGGATGGAAAAAAATATTGATATTTCTTTTTCAATTATCAATACATAGGCTACATAGGTATATAGCATTTTTATTTTTATGATAATCGGTAGTTTTTCTGATTATCAACGTTTCAATAATTTTCCTATATATAAGCAAATGTTCATGTGCCATGCATTTGTTTTATTTTTAGAATACATTAACAGTATTGGAAACAAATGCATGACATACAGAATATATATATATATATATATATATATATATATATATATATATATATATATATATATATATATATATATATATATATATATATATATATATATATATATATATATATATATATATATATATATATATATATATATATATATAAATTTAAAATTGATATATTCATATATTAAAAAAGGATAGTGTTCAAGTGAATAGTGGTATAATTTTTCAATATTGAAAACTAGTATTTAAATGTTTTGGTCCTGATTTTTGTAGTACTTTTCATGGATTGGAATGCGTTTTTTGTCTATATTTCAAGATATGAACAAAATCATTGCTGACAGTTCTGATGCACTATTGCTGAAACTCTAGAAAATTATACCCCTTTGTATTCCTAGGTTTTTTAATATAGTAGGTTCAGAAAAATATACTGTAAAAAAAAAATCGATACTAAAAAAAAATTTTTTTTCACATCAGAACTTTTTACTCTTATTTGTGCAGTTAAGCATAAATGTTTACATCCCTCAATCATACTCATATTAGTAAATTCTTTATAGTACACTGTGGAAGGGAGACCAGGAAACAAGAAAATAAAACATTCATGCCATCCTGATTTAAAAACATTGCTCATTCAGTAATAGGGTTATTAATTTTTGGAATTGTTTGCTGTTGAAAGTTATTGATTTTGACTTACTAGTAGCATTTAAAAGAGGATTGTATAGGTATATACACAGTATTGGTATGACTAAGCTTAATTGGCAGGTTTGTAATTAGTTATTAAAGTTAAACTGTAAATTGCAAAAATAACTAATCTTAATAAAAGATTTGAAGGGTATAATTATTTACTTTAGCTATAGTTTTTCCTTTTAATGTTGTTGGTGTATATTAACTTTTACTTTGTGTTATTAACAAGCCTTAGGGTGCAGTTGTATCATGTATGTTAATGTGTAGTTTAGCTTGTGTAGGTTTTGAATGTTGCATGAGTATTTGGGTTGGGAAATTATCTACTTTAGTTTGACTGGAATAGTCTTGATTGTCCTTGTTGCTTCTTACTCTTCTTATTTTTCTAATATCCTACTATATATATATATATATATATATATATATATATATATATATATATATATATATATATATATATATATATATATATATATATATATATATATATGTGTATTTTTTCGAGTCAGTGTACAGGACCCACCACTGCTCACAAAGAAGCGGCCATACTGGGCTGAAAAAATCAGCACCATGGGAGGTCCCTGATATATATATATATATATATATATATATATATATATATATATATATATATATATATATATATATATATATATATATATATATATATATATATATATATATATATATATATATATATATATATATATATAATATAGGAGGGTTTTGATATCCATATATATATATATATATATATATATATATATATATATATATCAGAGGCGACTCCTACTGGGCTGAAAAAATCAGCACCATGGGAGGGCCATGATATATATATATATATATATATATATATATATATATATATATATATATATATATATATATATATATATATATATATATATATATATATATATACCTAATATATATATATATATATATATATATATATATATATTTCTGCCCCTAGCCCACCCTAATTGGAGGGCCACACTACTTCCAGGAAGCCGGCCACCGCTCTTGGGTGGTTCCACAGGTCAAGAAGGGAAGATATAGAGAAGTCGGCACGGGGTGTCGAGAGCAGTGCACCCCAGAAGGAGGTGCTCCATTGTGTCCTGGGAAATGTGACATCTGGTGCAAGTGGAGGAGGTAACATTGTCTAGTTTGAATCTATATTTATATTGTAAGAGTTTTGAGTGGTGACCTGATCTGCTCCGGGCGAGGTCAATTTGGCCTCTTCTGGACAGTGTTTCTTCTATAGGGGAAATTTTTGGGGAGGGGGAGTTTAGTAAATTATTGGGGTGGTTTTGTAGGTACATGTTAGTTAGTTGTGTATGGATATGTGTAAGCCATGACCTATTGGGAGGGAGAGGGGGAATAATGTTGTAGATGTTATTATAGAATTTAGCTGGTGAGGAGGGTGGGGATTTTAGTCTGTGTCGGGAGGGGTTGGAGAATATTTGGTGACATGGGTAGGTTGGATTTAGGGTTTTCTGGTAGAATTGAGTCCCCACCATCTCCAGGTGGGTGGAGATAGGAAGGATGTAAGTCTTGTCATGTAGATGTTGGATGGGGGATATTTTAGTGCATCCAGTGATAATTCTAAGGGTAGTGTTTTGTGTGATTTGTAATTTTTTTGAGTTAGATTTTGACAGTGCTGGGAACCATGCAGGGGAAGCATAGTTTATGTTTGTTCTGAGGAGTTGTTTATAAGTGGTGGTAAGGGTGTGTTTCCTGTCACTAAAGTTGTGTTGGGAAAGGGTTCGGAGGGTGTTTAGTTTCCGTTGGGTTGATGAGGTGATTTGGTCGATGTGGGGGAGAACGTCATGTGTGTGTCATAGATAAGACCTAATATTTTTGGGGTTTTGTTTAGGGGGAGGGGATTGTTGTTAAGGAAAACTACTGGGCGGAGTGAAGATTGGTGGCGGTCTGTGGTTAGAAGAGTGATGGAAAACTTGAGGGGGGGGGCGGACATTCTATTGGAGAGTAGCCAAGTTTCTAATTGTTGTAGGTATTCTTGGGTGTGATGAGTGGCTATATTTACGTCTGGATGTTGAGAAATGAGGCTGATATCATCTGCGTATGTGATAGGTTTTGTGAATTGGTGGGTAGGGATGGGCAGGTCTGCTGTGAAAAGGTTGAAGAGGAAAGGAGAGAGAATGGCGCCCTGTGGGACGCCGTTTTGTAATTTAATGGAGTGGGAGAGGTTGTTTTTGTGGAGAACTTTAGCAAAACGGTTAGTGAGAAAATTAGAAAGCCATTTTTTGTCATGATTTTCTAGGGGGATTGAAGGATTTTTTGAATAAGATTAAATGTGGGGACAGTGTCAAAGGCTTTGTTGATGTCGATTGCTGTGAGAATGGATCTATGGGATGGGATTGGTTGAAGCCATTGATGATGTGTTGGGTGAGGGAGGTAAGGGCTGTAGTTGTGGAGTGGTTGCTTTTAAAGCCATGTTGGAAATCTGGGAGGGTGATGAGAGGGGAGATTTTGTTTAATATTAGTTTCTCCAGTAGTTTACTAATGGAGGAGAGGAGAGAAATTGGGCGGTAAGAGGAGGGGGAGTTGGGGTCTTTTTTTTGGTTTGAGTTTTGGTAGTATGAATGCTTGTTTCCAGATTGAGGGTATATAGTTAAGCTGCCAGGATTTGTTGAAAATTTCAGTGATAAGGAGAAGTGCTTTTTCACAGAGGTGTTTTAGATGTAGGTTAGAGATTGAGTCTGGTCCTGTGGCTGGAGAATTTTTGAGGGTTTTGATGGTTTCTGCTATCCTTTCAGTTGTAAAAGGGGGTGGGGGTTGTGGTCTAAGGGGAGTTTTCTGAGTAGTTTTTTATTTTCCTGTTATTGGGGTGGGTTGGTTTGCGAGAAATGTTAGCATAATGTTTTGCTAGTTGGTCTGATTGTTGTTTTGGAGAAGGGAGGGAGTTATCAGGTAAGGAGGGGGATTGTTTCGTGAGTTATTTAGTTTTTTGATGACTTGCTAGGTTTTCTTATTATTAATATGTGATGTTGGATTGTAAGTATTCTGAAAACTTATTGGTGGTGTTGGTGGTTATGAGGTTGGTGATTTGGGTATTGAGGTTTGTTATTTGGTTAGTGATGAGTGGGGTATATGGTCTAATTTTTCGAAGTGAGTTTCTTTGTTTAATGAGTTGGCAGATTTCAGGGGAGAGTTTGGGGTTATAGGATTTTCTGTGGCCTTTGGGTATGTGTAAGTTAGCAGATTTGATGATTAAGTTATTTAATTGAATAATGGAGGTGTGCAGCGAAGTTGTGTCATGGATTGGTGAGGGGTTTATATGGGTTTCGATATGGTCAGTGAATGCTGGCCAGTTGGCTTTTTTGTAGTTAATGTATGTAGTGATCTTTTTTGGGGGGATTGATGGGAGGAGGTTAAAGAAATTAGAATGGGGAGGTGGTCTGAGTGTAGGTCGGTAGTGGTGTCCCAGGTCAGTCGGTGATGTAAGGAGGGGGAACAGAATGTGACATCAGGGGAGGTGGGGGATTGGTTTGCTTGGGGAGGGATTCAGGTGGGAAGGTTTTGGAGTTGAGTTTAGGGGTTTTAATTCAGAGGGTTAGTCTTTATACCAGGCGGTGTGGTGAGCGTTAAAATCGCCTCCGAGAATAAGATTTGGGAATGTGGATAATATTGATAGGGGGGTGTGGGGTGACGAATATAGAGATTGAAGATGTTATAAGTGGTCCTGTTCAGGAGGATGGAACAGGATTGTGATTTTATTAATGTGGGGGAATAGAGTGGAGGTGTTGGGGGTTGTGTTGTGGTATGGGATGTCGTTGCGAATCAGTGTTAAGAGGGAATGTTGGGGAGGTTGAGAAGGGGAGAAAATGGAGTCGTAACCATAGAACGGGGGGAGAGGGGTGTTTTGGGAGAGGGAGGCTTCTTGTAGGATAGCTATATGAATATTATGTTTTTTAAGGAAATGATTGAGTTCTATGGATTTATTAGTTAGACCGTTAATGTTAAATTGTAGTATGTTGAGTGATTGGGTATTAGTTTTGGGAGGGAGGGGATTTTGGATAATAGAGGGGGGGTTACAGATTGTGCAGGTGTAGCCTGAGTTATTTCTGGGAAGGGTTCGAAATGGGGAGCAGGTCAAGTGTACCCATTTGTGGCATCTTTCACATTTGATGCTATTTAATCCAACATGTTGTTGGCAGATAGGGCAATTATATCTAGGGGGTCCCGGATTTCTCTCGACATCTCCCGAAGGAGTAGTAGTCGCCCTACTAAGGGAGAAGAGACAGACAGAAAAGATAGACTCGAGACATTGATGAAGGAGCAAAGTGAAGGTAATAGTAAAATAAAACAAAAATATATGACCTGTGGGCCCGGCCCTAGCCTGGCTCCTTTTGGCAGTAACCCTCCTGGTGGAGGGGGGGAATTGTGTAATCTTGCTGTACTCCCCCCGGGGCAGAAATTCTTGATGTCTTCTCCCGAGGTGGGACAATCGGTTGCACCATGTAAAGGTGTCATTCATCGCAACCTATATATATATATATATATATATATATATATATATATATATATATATATATATATATATATATATATATATATATATATATATATATATATATATATATATATATATATATATATATACTTTCTTATATATATATATATATATATATATATTATATATCAGAGGCGACTCCTACACTCAGGCTGCTCGGGCTTAGCCCAAGTTATCATTATAGAAACGATTGATTTTCTTCAAATTTTATAAAGCTACAATAAAATTCTCTTATTTTTAGTGAAAAATGGCCATATATGAAAGAAAACATTACATAATAAATATAAAAGATTATTTAGAATATAAACTAAAAGTGTAAAAATCATTGCCATTGAATAATGCTACTTTTCAATAATTTTAAAATGTGACGTCTCCACTCATCTGAAATAGCAGAGTTAAAAATTTTTAGACAGTGTTCACTATACACATCCGCAAATTTAATTTTTTTTACAAGTTGTTTTTTTTTCTAGGAATCTTATAAAACACTTGTTTTTTTTTAAATAAAAAATTTAAAATTAACATTTATATATTTGTTCTTAATTTTAGATACTAAAAATTAAAATTTATATTCTAATACTTCAATAAACAAAACTAACTTGAAATACTTTAGTTAATCATAGAATTTGATTTTGAATAAAAGAAAACTTTTTTTTTAATTAGCACTAATTAGTGAATAATATAATGTGAATGTAATTTGGTGTTTATATATATATATATATATATATATATATATATATATATATATATATATATATATATATATATATATATATTATATATATATATATATATATATATATATATATATATATATATATATATATATATATATATATATATATATATATATATATATATATATATCTATATATACTTCTTCTATATGTAGATTTATAGATATATATATATATATATATATATATATATATATATATATATATATATATATATATATATATATATATATATATATATATATATATATATATATATATATATATATATATATATATATATATATATATATATACCACTCCCTCACCCTCCACCCACTACCAGATACTTCCATTACTAAACATTTCCGCTCAACCTAAGAATGATCTCATATACTTCAAGCATGTTCATCGGAAATTTCCCCTATAGAACAAACTTTGGACTGTCCAACTCGCCTAGTGCTATCCTGAATATAATATAAGTTTAAAATTAATAAAGTACCCTCACACCACTGTCAAAGATATTTTCCCAGATTAACGCTGATACAGGTCTCTTATTAAACTGCTGTGACTTAACTGACATCAGACACAACTTCAACATGATTATCCTAATAGAGCTCTAGGCCTGCCTTGCTGCAGTGGCACAATATCTTTAAGGTAGTTTGTTTCTCATAGGAGGGAAGTAGGGGCTATATATATATATATATATATATATATATATATATATATATATATATATATATATATATATATATATATATATATAGTATCATATGATAAATAAATATATATATATATATATATATATATATATATATGTAAGTTTAGCGTGTCATAAGAGATTATTAAAATGTCAGTGGTAGCAGGTTTTGGGTACTGCTATCACTTAATTAAGACATTAAGACATTAAGAATATAGAGACAGTAAAAAGCCACATGGGCCTATCGAGACTGTCCCAGTCAGCCCACACCAAACATACTCATGCAAATCAAAGCACCCTAGGGCTTGTCAATTTGTGTAACTACAAATCCACCCAGCATTAGTCAAGAGCTTAATGATATATAAATACCCAAACCATCCCATCATTATGCTTAAGTTATGGTCACATGCCGTAACATTATACTACTATAACTAAAAGCACATAATTTGACTGTCAATATATTATATAGTACAACCCATCAATAAAACAGTTAGCACTTTCTTAAATGTTTTAATCAGTCACACTCCAACAACCTCCTCTGGCAGACTATTTAAAATTTAACAACCTATTACTGAATGCATATTTTCTAATAGCAAGATGGCATGCTTTCTTCTTAATTTTCTTATTATGGCCCCTGGTCACCTGTCCATGTTCTACTATGAAAAATTTATTGGTCTCTGTATTATCAATAGATGTAAATATTTTGTAGACTTGTATCATGTCCCCTCTGAGAAATCGCCTTTCTACAGAAAACATTCCTAACTCCTTCAGCCTCTCCTCATAGCTCTTACCCTCAAACCCAGAAATCATCCTTGTTGCTCTACGTTGCACTCTCTCTAGCATATCTAAGTCTTTCTTTAAATAAGGGGCCCAAACTTGTGCACAATACTCTATTACTGGCCTAACATAGCTATTATACAGTTTACTTATTACTTCCTTGCTCTTGTAAACAACATTGCGATTTATTATACCCAGCATCTTATTAGCTTTATTCCTAGCTTCCAAACACTGATTAGCTACTTTCAAATTACTGCTTATAACCACACCTAAATCTTTTTCTTGGTCCACAGACTCAAGCCAATCCCCATTCATATCGTAGTTAAAACTTTTATTTGAGTAACCTAGGTGAAGAACCTTACACTTTTTACTATTAAAATTCATTTGCCACTTATCTGCCCACCCCAGAAGTTTATCAAGATCATTTTGAATCTTTATGCATCCTTCACTATTCCTAACTGAGGTGGCCACTTTAGTATCATCTAAACTTAGAAACCTTGCATTTAAGTCCCTGGTCTAAATCATTTATATATATGAGGAACAATAGTGGCCCGAGCACTGAACCCTGTGGGACACCACTCTTCACTATTCCCATGATGATTTATTGCCATTTAGTTGTACACACTGTTTTCTATTTCGCAACCACTCTTTAATCCAACATGTACCCCTCCACCTATACCATATTGTAATAACTTTTTCGTCAGCCTTATGTGGGAACCTTATCAAAATGTTTTACTAAAGTCTAAATATACAATATCAACTGGATCTCCTCGGTCAATGAAGTAGGTAATTTATTTAATAAATTTTAAAAAGGTTTGTCTGACATGACCTACCCTTTCTGAAACCATGCTGGGAGTCATACAATACCTTGTTATCTTCTAAATATTTCTCTATATCAGTAACTTTTCCAGAACCTTTACAACCAGAGATGTTAAGCTAACTCTCCTATAATTTCCCAAATCTTCCTTACTACCTTTCTTATAAATAGGAACAACATATGCTGTTTTCCATTCATCTGGTACCTCACCAAATGTTATAGATCGCTTAAAAATCAAATACAGTGCCTTTGCAATGCTGATACTACCCTCTTTCAGAATTCTACCATATATCCCATCAGGCCCTGCAGCTTTACCTGGATCAATATGGTCTAATAAATGTTTAATATCTTTTGCGTCAAATTCAAATTCTGTAAGTCTATTTGTTACATACATACAAGAACTATTAGTCTCAAACTTTTATCTAATCTTTCCTGATGTAGAAAATGTAAAAGTGATTATGCTACTGTTGTTGATAATTATTACTGGTGCACATACAAGCACAATATAATGAACATGGGCAAAGGTTATCATTTAAATATGTAGGTATGTTCCTAACCAAATGAAACTAACTCCTCCACACTTAGCTACCTAACCTAACCAACCTACCTAACCCTAACTTAACCTACTTAACTCTAATCTAACCTATTGTAAGGAAACCTAACCTAACTCTAATTAATATATCATAATGAAACATAATCATGTCTATTGTAACAAAAAGTAATCAAACTTTAAATGATCAAAATGGTATCTTTTACTTCTCTCTTTTTTCCTCGTATATTCTCCCATTGTCCATTTTGAATGATTTTCAACAGTATTTGTAAACTTGTGTTATTGCTTCCATTTATTTATTTTTATATTTATTAATTTTTTTTTTTAGGAAATTACCATTATTCTTTATTATTCATACATAATTTTTATAAATTTGGTGTATTGGATTTTACATTAAAGGTATGTTTTTTTTTTATATATATATACGGTACCGTACTTTAAATGATTTCAAAAGTTTTAATCTTTATCTGATATTATTATTATTATTATTATTATTATTATTATTATTATTATTATTATTATTATTATTATTATTATTATTATTATTATTATTATTATTATTATTATTATTATTATTATTATTATTATTATTATTATTATTATTATTATTATTATTATTATTATTATTATTATTATTATTATTATTATTAGTAGTAGTAGTAGTAGTAGTACTCTGGTTTCCATATTTATTTTATTTTTATTTTGTTATATTAATATATTGTTGATTTTATATATATATATATATATATATATATATATATATATATATATATATATATATATATATATATATATATATATATATATATATATATATATATATATATATATATATATATATATATATATATATATATATATAATATATATATATATATATATATATATATATATATATATATATATATATATATATACCGTATATATATATATATATATAACAATAATATATAAATATATATTTTTATATATTTATACTAATATCTCTATATTTCTATATATATATATATATATATATATATATATATATATATATATATATATATATATATATATATATATATATATATTTCTCACCCCTGACCACCCCATCATGGGGGAGGCCACACCTCGTTCAGGTACCCCTCCGACGCCACCGGTCTCCTCCAGGGATGTTATGTTCCATGTTGTTCTGTGTTGAGAGTTAGTTAAACAGGAGAGAAAGAAGTGGGATGTGTCTTCCGGAACCTGATTACAGTTTTGACTGATGTTTGTGGTGGTTCGGTTAAGGTTGAATCTGTGTTTGTAGTATTGTAATTTAGGGTGGTGGATGCATCTTAGCTTGCCAAGGATGACTGACTGATTCTTGGTAGTGAGTTGAATTCTGGTGCTTTTTCTGGTGTGTGTTTGGTGATCTTTGTCTTAAGCGGTTTTCTTTTAGTAACGTGCGGATTTGTTTGGTGTATGTTGTGTTGTTTGGTGAAGGTGGAATGTTCAGAATTTGTTTGTAATATAGAGCTGGTGAAGAAGGAAGTTGTTTGAGTCTGTGGTGGGTGGGGTTAGAAAGTGCAATGTGGCATAGGTGTTGGGTGTTTGGGTTTTGGAAAAGAATTGTGTGCCTATCATGTCCAGGTATGTGTCTATGGGTAGAATTTTGTTTTTTTCATGTAGATGTTGTGGTGTTATTGATGTGCATCCTGTTATGATTGTTAGAGCTTTGTTTTGTTTCGTTTGGAGTTTCTTTGTTATTTTTAGTCAATAGTTGGTGCCAAGTTGGAGAAGCGTAGTTTAGAGTCGGCTGATTGTATTGTTTGTATATGGTGGTGGATGTTGGTTTATTGTTTGTGAAGTCTATGCCAGCGGGGGTTCTTAATATGTTCTGTTTCTTGTTTGCAGATGAAATTATGTTGTCTGTTTGTTTTGTGAAGGTGAGATACGTGTCAAGTGTTACTCCAAGGATTTTGGGAGTTTTGTTAAAGGGTATAGCAATGTTTAGGTAGACTTGGGGGGGGGGCACCAAGTTGGCGGTCGGTGGTGATTAATGTAATTGAAGATTTGTTTGGTGAGGCAGACATTGTTTTCTGTTAGCCATGTTTTGAAGTTGGTTGATGTATTGTTGTGTCAGGTTTGTGGCTGTGTTTAGGTTCTGGTGTGTAGTGGCTATGGTGATGTCATCTCCGTAGGCTATGATTGTTTGATCTGTTTGTGGTTGTGGTAGATCAGCTGTAAATAGGCTGAATAGTGTGGGGGATAGTATTGCGCCTTGGGATACTCCGTTGTTGATGTTTACTGTTCTGGATTTTGTATTGTTTGTTTGTATTTGTACTGTTCTGGATTTTTTATTGTTTGT
>JABUQX010144868.1:0-15483 GCA_015478945.1 Trachelipus rathkii | reverse complement strand
CCATATCAACTTAATAATTAAACTTTTAGGCTTGGCACTCTTGTCTATTACTTTTGATAAGCCTTGGGTAGGGATGGCCAAAAAATATCGATATATCGAGACATCGATATTTTTGGCTCAATATATTGATATTTTTAAACGATATATCGATATTTTTTCTTAATATCGAAAGCCGATATTCTTTTCATAAAAAAAAAATTTCCAGGCCGGAAAATAAAATAAAATCTTATGCCCCTCTCCCGACACCCTGAAGTGAAACTCTCTCTTTCTCCCCCATATTTCAATTTTTCGGTCATCCTCCGATGTCATGTATAAAATAAACCGAAAAATTAGGGTTTTAGATTTTTTCGTCTTTTCGAGAACCAAAAATAGGGAGAAATCGTAGTACATGACTACATTATAGTAGAGATATTATTAGTACTTCAATCCAATGTTATAATTTTCGGACCTTCTTATGTGCAGTGTACTTTTCGCGTCAAAATTTCCCGCCAAAAAATAAAAACATTTAAATTTTTGTATTTAGCAAAACTTATTTCTAGTCATATATATTTTAGTATTTATCGTGTTAAATTTTTTTTTTTTAAGGAAAATGACTAATATTTGTTTTTAAAATACTGCTAGATTACTTTATGCTCGAAAGCGTCATAAATAGTACATGAATTTATTTTCAATTCTAAAAGGGCATATCAGAAAATTGCCCGATAATATTCCTATCTATCTGACCTACTGCTAATATATATAATGTGGCTACATGCGCACATGGCACATAGTCAAATAGTCATTCTGAGTATTCACTAACCACTAGTACAATACTAATTTTTCTGAGGACAAAAAAAGCAAAATATCAATTTTTAAGGCCAACTAATAAAAATTTATCCAAAATAAAACTTTATTTTAATAAAAGAGCTTCACACCTATAAAAATATTAAAAAAACGTTCTAATTATTTATTTAAATCTATGTAACCTAACGTAACTTAACCAAACCATACTTTCTTTTTTGAAACGAAGAAAAAAATTATAATTAATGGTATTTAAACACTACAGGTTTCACAACAAATACAAATTTTAGTACCTAGCAATAATTTATGGTACTGTAAAAGAGCCAATAATGTAATTCTGTCTGAAATTATATCCATATTGAACAAAAAACATATTTTTTTTTTTTTTGAGAGCGGACCTCACCAACGAAGGGCATATGCCGTCTCTCCGGGAAGACAAAATACTGTCCTTCAAGCTATCAAGAGCTCAAGACAAGTTAACCACCTGTGACGAGAGCCCGTGATACACTCATCATATAACTAATTAAACATTTCAAACTCTTCTAATTATAACAAAAAATTAGCTTCCCGGTCCGCTTTCACGCACAACAAACAAATAAATAGCAAACTGGCAACATCACATTTTTGTCAGCATGTGTCTTGATATATAAAATATAACCATATATATATATATATATATATATAAAAGCACTATATATAAAAAATATATATATATATATATATATATATATATATATATATATATATATATATATATATATATATATATATATATATATATATATATATATATATATATATATATATATATATATAAATAGTTTTATTTTCATATACGAATATAAAAATTTACATATCTACATATATATTATATATATATAAATATAAAAATTATATATATATATATATATATATATATATATATATATATATATATATATATATATATATATATATATAAAAAATATAACATATATATATATATATATATTATTATGTTAATATATCAGAGATGGCACGGAAAAAATCAATTGATTTTTCAACTGATTTTCACTTGTTTTTCTAAATCATGATTTTTTGCTCATTATGATTTTTTGCTTCCTTTAAATATAATTTTTTTTTTTGAGATTTCAGTGATTTATTTTCAATATAATAAAATTAGAGAGAAACATCATAGCAAGGCTACTCTGTTTTCAAATTTCTACACTATAAAAATTCATCAACAAAAGATCATGTTTCAAACATGTTTATTTCTGATGTAATATATTATCATTATTACAAATAACACTCTTTAGTGTTGATGTTTCATTGTATCATAGACTATAAGCCCTATTTTAAGATTTTGAACTCAGATATAGGGCCTAGGGTTAAAAATAATACTTAATCGAACTTAAAAAAAAAGTTTGTTTACAAATTATATTTCTCGTGACGTCACGATTCTCAAAAAATCAAAAATTGATTTTTTCAAAAATCCAAAATCCCCAATCCCTGATATATATATATATATATATATATATATATATATATATATATATATATATATATATATATATATATATATATATATATATATATATATATATATATATATATATATAGTTTTTTTTTTTTTTATATATATATATATAGTATACATATATAATAGCTATATATATATATATATATATATATATATATATATATATATATATATATATATATATATATATATATGGTATTTGTGCAGATTGATATCCGTTTTCGTTCGTATGTGTGTTTGTAAGAACATAGTTTTAGCCGCGTGAACATAGTCAACCGACTGGATTTTTGGTTTCATGTTGGCAGAGGTTGGATAATTTTTTTTTTTTAATTAAATAGTTGTTGTTTGCGTGAATTAATTACTTAAAATGTCGGTGTTGTTTAAATCAGGGATGGCACGGAAAAAATCAATTGATTTTTTCACTTGATTTTTTGCTCCAAAAAATCATGATTTTTTGCTTTTTTATATATATTTTTAAATTTTTTGGATATTTAAGTGATTTAATTTCAATAGAAATAAAAAATTAGAATGATAATATCATAGCAAGGCTACTCTGTTTCAAATTTCTACACTATAAAAAGTCAACAAAAGATCATGTTTCAAACATGTTCCTTTTATTTCTGATGTAATATATTATCATTGTTACAAATAACACTCTTCAGTGTTGCGGTTTCATTGTGTCATAGACTATAAGCCCTATTTTAAGATTTTGAACTCAGATATAGGGACTAGGGTTAAAAATAATACTTAATCGAACTTAAAAATAAAGTTTGTTTACAAATTATATTTCGCGTGACGTCACGATTCTCAAAAAATCCAAAATTGATTTTTTTCTCAAAAAATCCAAAAAATCCCCAACCCTGGTTTAAATGATTGATTAGTGATGAACATAGTGTTAAGTGTATTAGTCAAGAAATATACAAGAGAAGAGAGATTTAACAAATTTTTTGAGGCAGTTGAGCATTTTCAAACTATATAAAGTAAGCTTTCAATATGTTATATAATGGCAGAGCATATATATGTAGATTTAAGAGATATATATATATATATATATATATATATATATATATATATATATATATATATATATATATATATATATATATATATATATATATATATATATATATATATATATATATATATATATATATATTAAAGATTGTGTTGACAAAAGGGAACTGGTTTATGTTATTTATTTAATTATTAGCAAATCAATTAATAAAGTTCCCCATGGATGCTATTTTAGGCTGATGCACAAATTCTTACACTATGGAATAGAGATGTGCAAAATCGTTCAGGACTTCGAAAGACGAGTCAAAAAGAGATGAGTTAAAAACCTTGATGAAATATTCTTTATTATCTCTTTTATATTCAATCACCCTAATTTTAAATAAACAAATAATGACAAAATCCTAGGAAAAGATGTCAGATTCTCTAGATAATGGTGCGAAACATCAAATTTTTCCCATGGTCTCCAAATCTTGACATTTTTCATACAAGTTTGAAAATTTGTTTGTTTAAAATTGGGGTGCCTGAAAATAAAAAGGAACAATAGGGAACACTTAAACTATTCTTTTTACTTATCTTTGCCGACTCGTCGTTTGGAGTCATGAACGGTCTTGCCAATTTCTACCACGGAATAGGAAGAGTATGCAAGTTCAGCATGACTTTGATAAAAACTTTCTGATTGGGCTGATAAGTGGCAAATGAATTCACAAACCAAAAGTGTAAGGTTTTACATTGGTAACTCAAATTTGGATTTTAATTTATGACATGCCGTCTGATAAAAAATATTTAGAGGTGTGATACCATTAGTGGCAATATGAAAGTAAGAGAGTAATGTTTAGAACGTATAGTAACAAAGCTAACAAAATGTTAGGTAACAAATAACAATGCTGCCGACAAACGCAAGGGGGTAATGAGGAATTCCATAATAGTAATGCTTGGTCGCTAATCGAATATACGCGTAAAAGTCATGTGCTAAGAAACGGTGTAGGGGGGAGTGATGTTATTCAAGTGGTTTTTAAATAAGTGTGCCATGGGAGTTTTTCCCGTTTTCTAAATTGGCATCTTATAGAACAAATGGCAACTAAACTCTTTTCACTCTCTATCTGTGACCAAATTAGTTCTACTGAAAAACCTAAATACTGAATGAAACTAAATGTACCTGGATGCACACACTGGTGAGCACTTTTGCTAACCAAGGGTAGTAAATAGGACCACCTGTAATACTCGTTCTCTCTCTAGACATCCAACATAGACGAGGTCTGTGAAAGAAAAAAAAAACATGCAACACATAATGAAATAAATGAAACAAGTGAATACAAAAGGGGGCAATTAAAGTTTTTCTAAACTTTTATATTTATTTACAGCCCTCAGACTATTTATCGAGAATCAAATACGATTAAATACTAGACTTTTGGAAATAGAAAGTAGAAACTCTTGTTAAAGTTTTATTTTTATACTTTGATACTATAAATGGTCGTTCTTTAAGTAATTGATTATTATTTTTGAGAGCAACAATACTGATGATAGATTTGCTTACTAATCTTTAAGGTACATAAATTTATTTTCCTTATCCAGTTTTCTTTATAGATTAGCTCAATAATACAGTCGTGACTTAAAGAAAACATCAAGACAAGTATCGTCTCGTCATAATGGAAACCTCGTTTCAGAAGAAAATTCACAAAAGGTATCTCTTAAGAGAATTTTCGTCCCACAGAAAAAGTCTGGGTATGTAGAAATAAATTAGCTTTCGAATTCACATCTTTTTTTATGCATACCAATTTGGACATTAATTATTCAATCCTGAATACATATTCTTTTAAGTTGTTTAGCTTTCCGAGAACTTTCTCCTATTTTTTTTTTTAATTGTTCAAAAGACAGACAATTTTCTGTGAGGAAGATGGAATTAATAGATTGCTATGACTACGAAGGAATATAAAACCTATTACAATATTTCGCGACTTGAAATAGCATTATGTAATACCGCATTTCACCTACTCTTTATGATAGTATCCTCCACATTGGATTGTCTTCTTAATGATTTTCTCTTTCAGAATGGAATGGTACTAATACCACCAAAACTGTAATTTAAATTCTAAGATTATAAGTTAAGTATTAAGAATATAAATAATATACTTTATATACAATACACCACAGGAGCTAAAATAAGAGCGTAGCAATTACAATGCATATTATTAATATAAAATGGGACTTATTTAACCATTTTTTTTTTTTATTTATAAAAGTTCACCTCACGGGCATAGCCCTATTCAAGGAGGGGAACTTCTCTAGGTAATTTCTACCTAGGATCCGAAGTAGGATTCGAACCCGAGACCTTGCCATGCAACTCCGTCGCTGTACCGTTTGAGCCTCGGGGTTACTTAGATCCCCCTTTAAAACGGTCAAATTTTATGCGTTAAGATTTCAAAGAGGGAAAATGATCCAAGTTCACAAAATTTTCCCCGTCTTTCGACTCTGTTGGGGACTGTTGAGTCTTTGTGTGTAAATAAGTGTAATTAATTTGGGTTCAAAAATAATTAGTTTGATTCGCTTGTAAAAATAAAGTATTAAATTAAGTTCAAATTTAGTCATCAGTCTCTTCGTTCATATTTACTTTTATTTCATTAATTATTACTATTATTCTTTAGACAATTTAATTTTGAAGAATGAAAACCATTTAATTTGAAATTTTATTAAGCCTATTTAGTTAATACAACATTTACTATACCATTTCGCACAATACTAATGCCCTTCCATCTCTAATTCTACATCATTTACTCTGTCTTCTGAAAGCATCTTTCTCCTTTTATTCAGAACCGAATTGAATCGCACTTATCTAATCCAAAATTCATTCCAATACCTGCAAATAAATTACTTGCTATGTTTACACGTCTTTCTACTTTCTTTCTCTTTGATGGGAATATTTTCTTTTTTCCTATAAAAGAGGTAAGAGATTTTTTCCACTTATCTGATTTAGAATTAACCTGTGTCCATTTTTCTGGTTAAGTATTCCGTGGAAGATGGGGGTTGAGACAAGTAAATAAGAAGAAATTGAATACTGCACTCCATTTTTCTTTAATTTTCATAACTTTTAATAGTAAATCAGTTTTTCCTATTTTATATATATTCAAGATTATATCAACCATGAATAAGGAACGCTTGTCATATGTTTCACTGTTTTCAATTATAATCTACATCAATTCTTTGCCCTTATTTACTATTTATTACCAAATTTTTACTGCCTTAATTTCCATAATAATTAATTGTTCTTTTAGGACACGAGTATGCCCGTTACTCAATACCTGCTCTTTATTAACTCTAGTTATGTTGTCATAGCATACATTTAAAGTTTTATCCCGTCTTTTTGGTGATTTTTACTACAACAAAGTTCGAACGTAAGTCTATAGGATTTTTAAGCACTCAATATCAACCACAACACCCATTACCATATATGCTAGTCTTGAAATTCTGATATCTTGTTTAACATTTAATCATTATCACTCTGGTCTATGCTGATATTTCAAGGATCGTGAGGAATGTTAATTCTTCCAGAGGCAAATCTAATTCACAACTTATTATCAATGTTGAGTTTTCCAGTTCCTCACTTGAAGGTCTCTCTTTGCCAGGTGAAGAGGAACTTTTGCGTACTTTCATTATAACTATTCTTGCAAATATTTTTCATAATAACCAAAATCATCATTCTTGCTTCTATAACTTCTATAATTAGCGTTCCTTTAAATTTTCGTTTGCAATGGGATTTCTTTAAGCATTTTATCTTCGTTGATTTCTTTATTTCTCATGCCAGTTTCATGAATCTTTGAAGCGTGTTTTCAAAATTCCCTAATGACTACATTCATATCTACAATCAGAACATTTAAATAAATTCAAATTGCTGTGAGTTAGGTGATTTTTTAAGTTACTTTTATGATTATATTTAGATCATTTAAATCATTTCAAATTTTTTTTTTAACACCTCTCTTGTGCTCCACCGACCTCAAACCTTGGGTAAAGGCATAGCACCGCACACTCAGCTCCCCAAGACCAGCCTTATTATACTAAGACTCCCCTTAATGGCTTCCATAGCCACCTTCTTTGTAGGAATCTTTTAAAGGTAGGTCACTAGCAAGAGAAACCACCACCACCGGCACTATCTATACCTCTTCCATCTCCCACATCCTCCTGATGGCGTATCGCAGTCTCTTGCACTTTATTTCTTTCTCTCTTTCATAGAGGGCTACTTTCCCATCATATGGGACTCTAACCTTTATTAACTAACATTTTCTTGTTGGCTTGTTAATTAATACAATATCAGTCTATTATTTGGTACAAATATGTCAGTGGGTAAGCCAAAATCATAAAGGATTTGAACATGATCATTATCAACTATTGCAGGGGGTTTATAATTCCAGTGATTATTAGAGGTATCAATATTATATAATTTGCAGTCTATAATGAATGAGTTTTATATATGGAATTGTATCTTTCTGTATATAGTCCCATATGTAGCTGTGCCCACATCCGGACAATATATGGGGCACAGTCTCTGCGTATTCCCCACACATCCTACATTTATCTGAGCCATCTACTCCTTCGATATGCTTTTTGAACCAATTGGTTCTTAGGCACTAATCCTAAGCTGTAATCAGAGTTCTCTCGTCATTCAATTTCAAAAATTCCCTCGTAATTGTTTCTACCGACTTTTCATTTTTGACAAAGCTCTTGTTTAGTACTTCTTTTTTAAAATGTTGGGCATGTCTATGTTCTTCCCATTCTATAACACCGGCTTTCTTTCTTGTTGTTTTATAAGTTTATTTTAAAATTTTACCTCTTTCTTTGAGGTTTTTCTCATTCCTTCCATTCTGTGTTCTTAAATTGATGTTAAATTCATGGAGGAAGTCATTTGCCTTTTTTGTTATTGAAGTTGTTCCAGCCTTACAATCTTCATGTTCTTTTAACCATCCAATGAAATTAGTTACTTTTCCTTCTATATATTCTGCTAATCCTGCTATTTCATTTTTGTGGGTTCTATCTGTGTGTGGCATTCCCATACCTCCTTCATCTCTCGGGATGTATATACGAGCAGTGCACTGATTTTTGTAAATTATTTTGTGTGTATGGAGGAGTTTCCTTGTTATTGTATCTAGAGTATTTATTTCATGCTGGTACCAGTCCAGAATTCCAAAACTGTATCTCATTACTGGCATTGTCAATACATTAATTGTCTCTCTTTTTTTTTTTTTTTAATTCGGTTTTTAGTATTTTCTTCACTCTTGAGATGTATTCCATTTTTAATCTCTCTTTCATAATAGTGTTTCCAATCCTGCCCGATTCCTCCACTCCAAGGCATTTGTAAGTTCCTTCCTGTTCCAGTTCTTTAATTTCCACGTTATTTACCATGATATTTTCGGCATGTATCTTTCTACCTTTGTTCATAACTAGGAATGTACACTTTTTTTTTAATCCAAAATCCATTCTGATATCCGATGAAAAATCACAAACCACCTTTATCTGTTTTTCTGCCTCCCCTCTAATTGGCGTGTACAGCTTTATATCATCCATGTAGAAGTGATGCGAGATTTTCTTTTCTCTCTTCTGTTCTTTTACTTATTCGGTATCCGTTCCCTTATTTACTGTTCCAGTTCTTTAATTTCCACGTTATTTAAGGGGTTAAGGGCTAATACAAATAAAAGAGGGGACATGAGAGTCGCCTTGAAAAATCCCTCTTTTCACTTTTGCATTTTTAATTTTCACGATTCCTTTCTCGTGTGGAAGCCTTAAAATATTTTTCCACATTTCTATTACCCTTTCCATGAATCCTTTGATTTTCTCGACCAACTTTGTAGATGCTCATTATTTCCTTCACCATCGTAAGCTTTTCTGTAGTCAATCCACATCACGCACAGATTCTTATGCCCTTTCCAACTATTTTCAATTATCATTTTATTTATCAGTAGCTGTTCATTTGTACCATAGGTATGTCTACTACATCCCTTTTGCTCTTCGCTAATGATGATGTTACTTTTTACATGTTTGTAAAACCTTTGGGTTAGAACTGTTAACACTTTGTAAGTTGTGGGAAGGCATCTTATAGGTCTATACCTGCTAGGATCTTTGGTTTCTTCATTCTTTCAAATTGCTGTGAGTTAGCAGATGACGTTTTAAGTCATATTTCCGATTACATTCATAGTTGCACTCAGAACCTTTGAATAATTTCAAATTTTTTTTTTCCTTTTCACTCCTCGAAGGGAGGTCAAATTGCTGTGAGTTAGCAGATGAGTTTTTAAATCATGTTTCCGATTACATTCATAGTTGCACTCAGAACATTTAAATAATTTCAAGTTGGTGTGAGTTAGCAAATGAGTTTTTAAGTGACCTTTCTGATTACATTCGTAATTGCACTCAGAACATTTAAATAATTTCAAATTTTTTTTTTTTTTTTTTTTTTTTTTTTTTATTTCACCTTTCTTAAGGGTTACTCCATTTATGCGCGGGCCCGAACCTCGGGCCTAAGCGCATATGGTTGTCCCGGCAGGTTCTTTAACAACCAAGAACCATTCTCAGTATTCTGGCGCTCTGTCGTATTATAATGGAGCTCATCTCCAACGTTGTTACTTCCACCGGTAGTCTTTCAATATATTGATTTAAGCTTATCACCCATGTTTTCACCACAGGGATAACCTTTGCTCTATCAATGTCATTCCACACATTCCTTGTAATGAGTATTTCAGAGTTTGGTACTTAACTTCTCTTTTCAGTTTCATATGCTGATACTCTGCCGTCCCATGGTATCCCTATCTCTATAATGTATGCCTTTCTTTCTCTTTTATCTTTTACTACAATATCTGGCCTGTTATGTTAGTCGTATAGTATTAGCGCGTGGTTATTTTCTTCTATTGCGTTTGGGTTGTGTTCCCAATATTTGGATGCTTCTATTGGTATTTTGTATTTTTCACAAATTCTAAAATGGAAATTTGCATATTGTATTATGTCTTTCGGTGTAGTGCTTGCGATGGAGAAGTGTTTCACAGCTTGATAATATATGGCTAACTGTTTCTGGATATTCTTTACACATTCGGCATTTGTTGGATATATTCTCTTTCTCTATCTCTCTCCTGAACCAATTGGTTCGTAATGCTAAGTCCTGTGCCCCTACAATTGTTCTCTCATCTTCTTTTCTTAGATTACCCTGCTTCTATCGATTTTTATCGATTTTCCTTATCTATATACACCTGTTCTATGATATTTTTGTATTCCTTTGCAATGCATGCTCCTTCCAATTATTTTCATGTTTTTTTCTTCTTGCTTTTCTGTGCTCATTTCTTAGGTGTTTCATCTTTTCCTTCTTTGTCATTCCTTCAGTTGTTGGATCATCGTTAAGGATATCATACTTCTGTAGGTAATCTCTTTTTGGCTGTTAAAGATGTTCTCATCGCTTTCCTTGTTTTTTCGTGCTCCTTCACCCATCTGATGAATTTACTATCACTTCCCTTTCTTCGATATACGTCGTTAATCCTATCCCTCTCTATATACTGCATCTACTTCCTGGAGTCCCATTCCACCTTGATCCCTGGGCATACATTCTTGCTAGGCATTGGTTCTTATATATCACTTTATGGCATTTTTCTTGTCTTAATATCTAGTTTGTTTAAATCTTCTTTTGGAACCAATCAATAATTCCAAACCCATACGATAGCACTGGTACTGCCAATGTTCTTACTGCTTCGACCTTAAATTTGCATTTTAATTCAGATTTTAATATTAGTTTCAGTCTCTTCTCTCATATTCCTTCTTCAGCTTTTCCTTCATTTTCTTATGTTCTATTTTTTCATTTTCTTCTATCCCGAGATACTTATAGGTGTCTTCCTGTTCTAGTTGTCTAATAATTTCGTCGTTTATTCTGATATTTCCACTGTCAATTCTTTTTCCTTTCTTCAATTCCAGGAACGCACATTTATCTAGTCCGAACTCCATTTGTATATCACTTGAAAACTTCTTAACTACCTCTATCTGTTCAATTGTTTGTTGTTTGTTTGGGGAGTATAGTTTGATGTCATCCATGTAAAATAAATGCGAGATGTTTTTTCTTTCCTTTCATTTCTTGATCCTATTCTATATCCATTATGCAAGTTATTTATCAATGAACTCAGTGGGTTCAATGATAGTACAAACAGCAATGGGGATAAATATTGGAATATTCCTCTCCTTATTTTTACATCATTTATTTGTATCGTGCCATTTTCGTGATGTAGTTTAATATTGATCTTCCATATTTGCATCACTTTTTCCATAAAGTCTCTTATCTTATTATTGATTTTATAGATTTCTAATATCTCTTTGATCCATGAGTGCGGCACACTATCATATGCTTTTTTATAATCAATCCAAGTCATGCTTAAGTTCTTCTGTCTTTGCCTGCTGTCTTCTAGGATCATTTTATTTATTAACAATTGATCTTTTGTCCCGTGACTTCCTTACTGCATCCTTTTTGTTCTTCTGCTATTATATTATTTTCTATTGTATGTTTGTATATTCTTTCTGTAATAATTGCTGTTAATATTTTGTATATAGTTGGTAGACAAGTAATTGGTCTATATTTCCCTGGGTTTTGTGTTTCCCCTGTTTTAGGGATAAGGACTGTTTCTCCTTTGGTCATCCACTCGGGTATTTCAGTTCCGTTCAGAATTCTGTTGAAGCACTTTGTTAAAGGTTCTCTTAGTACTGTAATTTTTTTTAGCCATATATTTTGCACCATGTCTGGTCCAGGTGTTTTCCAGTTACTGGTACGTCGTATCATTTCCATCACTTCCCTTTCGGTTAGTGGTTCAAATTCCATCTCATTAATTTCTTCTATTTGGGGATTCCTTCTTGTTGTTTCTAACCATTCCGCCTCTTCATTATGTGTTCGTTGGTCTTCATATATACTCCTCCTGTCGAATTGCTGTGAGTTAGCAGATGAATTTTTAAGTTACCTTTGTGATTACATTCATAGCTGCACTCATCTGTCTGGAACATTTTGTTTTGTCTTTTCTTTGTTCTTCTTTCTTGTATGAGCTTAATCTTTTTGCTTTTGCTGCTAATTCTAGCTTTCTGCTGCTGATTGCGTGTGTTACTCGATTTCTGCCCCTGCTTCTTCTTATCATATTTTCTGCCTGTCTGATTTTACTTTCTAATGTGATGTTTCCTTCTTCATATTCTTTTATCAGTGATATTTCTTTTCTAAGTCTCGCTATGTCTCTCTCTAATCTAATTTCCCATGACGGTTTTTGTTCCTTCTTTCTTCCATTTGATCTATTTTTCTCAAATATTTTCCTCCCATCAAATCTGTTATTGCTCTTGCTTGTTGCATAATATAACCTGTTCACTTTTGAGATATCGCATCTCTCAGGTAGTAATCTTGTAATACCCTGTTTGCTATCCCGGCATATTTATTTATTTTCATCCAATTATCTATTTTATTTATTCCTTTCTATCTTCCATGTTGGTATAAATATCTTCATCTCTATAGTGTGCTATTTTGTTTATCATCTCTTCCTCCTGCATTCTATCTCCATTTTTTATTTCTATCATTTTCATTGATCTTCATCACCTTGTTCCTCTGTTTCTTCATAGTGGCTTCTGTATTCGAACTATTATTACTTTCACTCATTCGTTCTGTCTTATTATTTCCTTTTGTTTAGGGATTTCAGCAGCCCTGATATTTCCTTCTCCCAGTACTCATTTCTGTCTCATCCAACTCCCCATCTATTAAGTCTTCATTATCTGTTATTTTATTTGTTCTTCTAAACTTTTTTATGTATTTTTTACATAGTTTTTGTTTCTATATGTCTTTCTGTGTCTTTCTATTTTTTCTGTTTAATATCTCCGGATCATTTCTGGTGTAATCTGGAATTTCATTCTTACTTTCCTTTGTTTATTAAATATTTCCTTCAGGCTCCTCATTTAGGCAACGTAGTTTTTCTTTTTTTATTGCTCCTTGATTCCTTTCTTCTCTTTTATTAAAGTTAGTGATGATGTATTCGTTTTTGCCGATCAGTTTCTTTCTACCCCCCTGTATATCTTTATTAAACTCATATTCCATTACATCATTTGCAACTATTTATTATTTCATTATCCACAACATATTTCCAGAAGTCCGTTTTACCTTTCCTTTTCGTTATTAATACACAAACTTATGTAGTAGCTTTCCATTAAGTATTCGTTCTTTCCTTTGTCCATTCCCATTCACCTTCTCCCTCCACTTGTTTATCTTCCCTATGTATTGATCTACTTCTCCTCCTCGATTTGTCGATCTGTACCGTGTGTTATCAAGGGTCTTTTATTATTTATATTGGGCTGTACACTGGCAAAATCTCGCATCCGTGGCTCTTTTTCCAGTTTGATTTATCTATTTCACCTCGTTGGCACTCCAATATTTCGTTCGTTTAGTTGTTCCTCTTTTTTTGGTGAACATCTCAGGTCTTCCGTATGTTACGCACCAGAATATCTCCTTTTTTTTTCTCTTCCACCGTATATTCCACCTATCACCACCTCTACGGTTGTAGGGGTTGCATCTTTTTTGGGGGGACTGTTTTGGTGAGTCGGGAGAAGTCTTAGGCCTCTCTGACGATTCATCAGGTGGAAGTGGGGAATTAGGTGTTAAAATCCCACACCTTACTGGTGTATTTTTTCTATTTCCGGGGAGGGATAATTTGATTTGCTCATCAGAGCTCCGTCCCCCCTCATCTCCCTCTAAAAATGGGGTAGGGCCGGCACCAGGTCTTCCGAGTTCCTGGCACTTATTATTTTTATTTTTTCCTTTCATGGATAGTTTCCAGTAACGTCCACCACATATTGTGGCTTCATGTCTACTGCCTTTTCGCAGGAAGACACATCTGGGGCGGTATATCTTCCGCCTCACCGGAATTGCTGTGCGTTAGCAGATGAGTTTTTAAGTGACCTTTCTGATTACATTCATAGTTACACTCAGAACATTTAAATAATTTCAAAATGTTGTGAGTTAGAAGATGACGTTTGAAGTGACCATTATAATTAGATTCATAGCTGCACTCAGAACATTTAAATAACTTCAAATTGCAGTGAGTTAGCAAATGACGTTTTAAGACAACTTTCTGATTACATTCATAGATGCACTCAGAACATTTAAATAACTTCAAATTGCTGTGAGTTAGCAGATGAATTTTTAAGTCACTTTTCCGATTACATTCATAGCTGCACTCAGAACATTTAAATAATTCTACTGTGAGTTAGCAGATGAATTTTTAAGCTACCTTTCTGATTACATTCATAGATGCACTCAGAACATTTAAATAATTTCGAATTGCTATGAGTTAGCAGATGAATTTTTAAGTTACCTTTCCGATTACATTCATAGTTGCACTCAGAACATTTAAATAATTTCGAATTGCTGTGAGTTAGCAGATGAGTTTTTAAGTTACCTTTGTGATTACATTTAAAACTGCAATGGGCACACTTAAACTTGCTTTTCTTATGTGTCTTTAAATGGCTCGTCAACTCATCTTTGTTTTCTAAAGTAAAATTACAATATCTGCAACTAAGGTAATCTTGACAATTCTCTTTAATGGCTTGATCAAAATTTACTGACGTTAAAGGTCTGCTTCCAGAACTTTTCCCTTTGAAACCTTGCTCACCTTGATCAGCTAAACCAATTAGTGTCTGAAGAAAACGGAAATGAAAATTTTAAAATATGAATGCAAAAGAAATTTAAAATACTTTAAGGAAATGCCTTAAATATAAGATTACTTATTTATAAAGCATTATTTGAAGTTAGAATTATAAAATAGAACAAAAATTGAATACCTAAATTTACGACAGTAACTCATTATGAAGAACAAAAATATTTCAACAAAAAAAAGGAATCTTCCTATTGATTTATTATTATATTATAATAGACTTTTTGCACGATTTAATAAAGAATAAACCAATCTCATATATATATATATATATATATATATATATATATATATATATATATATATATATATATATATATATATAGTATATATATATATATATATATATATATATATATATATATATATATATATATATATATATATATATATATATTGAAGCGGCGCAATGAAAACGCGAAAGCGTCTCACGATAAATGCGAAACGGTTAAACACCCGTAAATTTTGATTGAACGTAGCATACTG
>JABUQX010144867.1:47500-55617 GCA_015478945.1 Trachelipus rathkii | reverse complement strand
TATGCATTATTTGATAATGTCGCGCTTATGACGCAAACCGACACAACGTCCTGAGCTTGGGAAGTTTTAAAATATGTTATTACACCACAGCGATTAGTGCCCCGCAGATCGTTCACTCCCTGATTCAGTAATAGCCTGATGAACAGTTACACCAGCTTTTCTGCCAACCTCCTCACCCCAGATTTGGCCCAGCTGATTTCATTTTACACCGCATGAAGATCATAAAAGGTACATTTTTCAGCCTGTTATGAAGAAACTTCAAGGTTACGACACGTGCGTTGAAAGAAGTAAACAAAGATGGTTTCACAAAGATACACTGAGCAGTACTGAGCGCCATCGGTAACGATAGTCGAAGAATAATTAGAAGGTGGTATTAAAAGGTAATATGTTGTTTCCAGTTTAATGATAATAAAGCTTATTAAAAGTCAGGCATTATTTTGACCTGAATCGCATATATATATATGATATTATTATTATATATATATTATTATTATTATTATTATATATATATATTATATATATATATATATATATATATATATTTATTATTAATATTATCATATGTATATATATATATATATATATATATATATATTATTATTATTATATACATATGGTATATACATATATTATTATTATTAAAGCTCAATATAAATACATATATATATATACATATATGTTGCTCACTGGATCTAACGTTATTAATCCGTGTATTATTATATTATTATTATTTATATATATTATATATTATATATCATGTATACATATATATATATATATATATATATATAAACATATATATATATTATTATTATATATATTATATTATATATATATAGTATATATATATACATATATGCTATATATATATTTTATACATATATATATATATATATATATATATATATATATATATGTATATATCATATATATACATATATATATTATATATATATATATACATATATAGAGTAAATGATATTATATATATATATATATATATATATATATATATATGCATATGATATTTTCTATAAATTGTTATTATATTATTATATTATATTTATTATATATATATATATTATACATATATATATATATATACATATTATACATATACATATATATACATATATATGTATATATATATATATATTATAGATATATACGTATATATATATATATATATGCTATATATATATTATATATATATATTATTATTTATATATATATGGTTATATATATATATATAGCATATATATACATATATATATATATTATTATTATTATTATTATTGCTGTTGTTACATATATATATATATAATGTATTATATTATATATATATATATATATATATATATATATATATATATATATATATTATTATTATTATTATTATTATTATTATATATATATATATATATATATATATATATATATATATATATATATATATATATATATATATATATATATATGCAAATGAGGAAAGATTATCAATTTTATAACAATATTATAATTAAAACTTTTAAAGTTTGTCTATGTGTATGCAAATAAGTTTGTTCGTCATCAACGTTTCAACGAAATATTTGGCGCCTTTTTCAAAAATTTTCGCGGGAAAAAGTTTTGAATTTTTCCCTTGTGAAATAAGATGGAAAGAATTATGTTCTTAAACTTTAATATTTTTTTTTTAAACTTTTTACGTACAAATATATCGTAATTATTTTTTTTTTTTTTAAGTTTTAAATTTCCTGATTATTTTTTTAAAAACATTTTGTTTTTCAATTCTTTTAAAACCCACTTGTTTTTTTTTTTTTTTTACAATTTACGTTAAAACTGTTTTTTCTTTTTTCTTTTTTTTTAAATTTAAGTATTTATTTTCACTTTTTTTTTATTTAATATTTATTTTATTTTATTCTATTTATTTATTTATTTTCAATATATTAAGTGATACATTGCTCATTAAGCATTTTTTTTTTGAGATAACAATGTTCATGATTGCATTTGTACAGACATTATTTTGTCATAAATATTTGAGAATTTAAGCTTTTAATTAGACCTATCGTACGTGTTAATTAACTTCACAAGTCCTGCGAAGGTTACAACCTCTACAGCTAGATTGCCAGAGTGAGAATCTTAAAAAAAAACATAAATATTATAGTGCGTAACATACGGAAGACACAAGATGTTCCCAAAAAAAGGAACAACTAAACGAACGAGAAATATGTTGGAACAACGAGGTGAAATAGATAAAATCAAACTGGAAAGAATACCGGATGCGAGATTTGCCAGTATTGCAACCAATATAAATAATAAAAAGACCCCGATAACACACGAACAGATAAAACAAATCGAGGAGGAAGTAGATCAATACGTGGAGAAGATGAACAAAGTGGAGGGAGAAGGTGAATGGGAATGGACAAAGGAAAAGAACGAATACTTAATGGAAAGCTACTACATAGGTATGTTAATACCCGAAAAGGAAGGTAAAACGGACTTCTGGAAATATGTTGTGGATAATGAAATAATTGGTGCAAATGATGTAATGGAATATGAGTTTAATAAGAAATATACGGGGGTAGAAAGAAGGAAACTGATCGCCCAAAAACAGGCCATCATCAACTTTAATAAAGAAAGGAATCAAGGAGCAATAAAAAAAAGAAAAGCTACGTTACCTACAAATGAAGACCTGAAGGAAATAGAACGTAGAGCAAAGGAGAGAATTAAGAATGAAATTCAGATTACACCAGAAATGATCGGAGATATTAAACAGAAAAGTAAAGAGACACTATATCAAGGGAATAGAATAAAAACTGGAAAAAATACAGAAAAAAGTTTAGAAGAACAAAATAAAATGACAGATAATGAAGACTTAATAGATGGGGAGTTGGATGAGACAGAAATAGTAGGAGAAGAAATATCAGAGGCTGCTGAAATCCTAAACAAAGAAATAATGAACAGAACAGATAGTGAAAGTAATAATGATTCAGATACAGGAAGCCACTATGAAGAAACAGAGGAACAAGGTGATGAAGAGATTATTGAAAATGATAGAAATGAAAACGGAGATAGAATGCAGGAGGAAGAAGAGATGATAAACAAAATAGCACACTATAGAGATGAAGATATTTATACCAACATGGAAGATAGAAAAGGAATAAATAAAATAGATAATTGGATGAAAATAAATAAATATGCCGGGATAGCAAACAGGGTATTACCAAGATTACTACCTGAGAGATGCGATATCTCAGAAGTGAACAGGTTATATTATGCAACAGCAAGAGCAATAACAGATTTGATGGGAGGGAAAATATTTGAGAAAAATAGATCAAATGGAAGAAAGAAGGAACAAAAACCGTCATGGGAAATTAGATTAGAGAGAGACATAGCGAGACTTAGAAAAGAAATATCACTGATAAAAGAATACGAAGAAGGAAACATCACATTAGAAAGTAAAATCAGACAGGCAGAAAATATGATAAGAAGAAGCAGGGGCAGAAATCGAGTAACACACGCAATCAGCAGCAGAAAGCTAGAATTAGCAGCAAAAGCAAAAAGATTAAGCTCATACAAGAAAGAAGAACAAAGAAAAAGACAAAACAAAATGTACCAGACAGATAAAGGAAAGTTCTATAGAGAGTTGAGAGGTGAAAATATAAAAGTTGATAAACCACCTGAAAGAGACAGACTTGATGCATTTTGGAGGAGTATATATGAAGACCAACGAACACATAATGAAGAGGCGGAATGGTTAGAAACAACAAGAAGGAATCCCCAAATAGAAGAAATTAATGAGATGGAATTTGAACCACTAACCGAAAGGGAAGTGATGGAAAAGATACGACGTACCAGTAACTGGAAAACACCTGGACCAGACATGGTGCAAAATATATGGCTAAAAAAAATTACAGTACTAAGAGAACCTTTAACAAAGTGCTTCAACAGAATTCTGAACGGAACAGCTGAAATACCTGAGTGGATGACCAAAGGAGAAACAGTCCTTATCCCTAAAACAGGGGAAACACAAAACCCAGGGAAATATAGACCAATTACTTGTCTACCAACTATATACAAAATATTAACAGCAATTATTACAGAAAGAATATACAAACATACAATAGAAAATAATATAATAGCAGAAGAACAAAAAGGATGCAGTAAGGGAAGTCACGGGACAAAAGATCAATTGTTAATAAATAAAATGATCCTAGAAGACAGCAGGCAAAGACAGAAGAACTTAAGCATGACTTGGATTGATTATAAAAAAGCATATGATAGTGTGCCGCACTCATGGATCAAAGAGGTATTAAAAATCTATAAAATCAATAATAAGATAAGAGACTTTATGGAAAAAGTGATGCAAATATGGAAGATCAATATTAAACTACATCACGAAAATGGTACGATACAAATAAATGATGTAAAAATAAGGAGAGGAATATTCCAAGGGGATTCCTTATCCCCATTGCTGTTTGTACTATCATTGAACCCACTGAGTTCATTGATAAATAACTTGCATAATGGATATAGAATAGGATCAAGAAATGAAAAGAAAGGAAAAAACATCTCGCATTTATTTTAAATGTAGCTTAAAAACTCATCTGCTAACTCACAGCAAACAAACAACAAACAATTGAACAGATAGAGGTAGTTAAGAAGTTTTCAAGTGATATACAAATGGAGTTCGGACTAGATAAATGTGCGTTCCTGGAATTGAAGAAAGGAAAAAGAATTGACAGTGGAAATATCAGAATAAACGACGAAATTATTAGACAACTAGAACAGGAAGACACCTATAAGTATCTCGGGATAGAAGAAAATGAAAAAATAGAACATAAGAAAATGAAGGAAAAGCTGAAGAAGGAATATGAGAAGAGACTGAAACTAATATTAAAATCTGAATTAAAATGCAAATTTAAGGTCGAAGCAGTAAGAACATTGGCAGTACCAGTGCTATCGTATGGGTTTGGAATAATTGATTGGTTCCAAGAAGATTTAAACAAACTAGATATTAAGACGAGAAAAATGCTCCACGCCCATAAATTGATATATAAGAACCAATGCCTGGCAAGAATGTATGTCCCCAGGGATCAAGGTGGAATGGGACTCCAGGAAATAGATGCAGTATATAGAGAGGAAGTGATCGGATTAACGACGTATATCGAAGAAAGTGATAGTAAATTCATCAGATGGGTGAAGGAGCACGAAACAGGGAAAGCGATGAGAACATCTTTAACAGCCAAAAAAAGAGATTACCTACGGAAGTATGATATCCCTAACGACGATCCAACAACAGAAGGAATGACAAAAAAGGAAAAGATGAAACACCTAAGAAATGAGCACAGAAAAGCAAGAAGAAAAAAACATGAAAATAATTGGAAGGAGCATGCATTTGCAAAGGAATACAAAAATATCATAGAACAGGTGTATATAGATAAAGAAAAATCGATAGAAGCAGTATGCAGGGGTAATCTAAGAAAAGAAGATGAAAGAACAATTGTAGGGGCACAGGACTTAGCATTACGAACCAATTGGTTCAAGAGAGAGATAGAGAAAGAGAACATATCCAACAAATGCCGAATGTGTAAAGTATCTCCGGAAACAGTTAGCCATATATTATCAAGCTGTGACACACTTCTCCAACGCAAGACATACACCGAAAGACATAATACAATATGCAAATTAATCCATTTTAGAATTTGTGAAAAATACAAAATACCAATAGAAGCATCCAAATACTGGGAACACAACCCAAACGCAATAGAAGAAAATAACCACGCGCTAATACTATACGACTATAGCATTCCCACAGATGTACCTGTAAGACATAACAAACCGGATATTGTTGTAAAAGATAAAAGAGAAAGAAAGGCATACATTATAGAGATAGGAATTCCATGGGACGGCAGAGTATCAGCATATGAAACTGAAAAGGAAGTTAAGTACCAAACTCTGAAATACTCATTACAAGGAATGTGGAATGACATTGATAGAGCAGAGGTTATCCCTGTGGTAATTGGAAGTATGGGAGTGATAAAAAAAAGCTTAAATCAATATATTGAAAGACTACCGGTGGAAGTAACAACGTTGGAGATGAGCTCCATTATAATACGACAGAGCGCCAGAATACTGAGAATGGTTCTTGGTTGTTAAAGAACCTGCCGGGACAACCATATGCGCTTAGGCCCGAGGTTCGGGCCCGCGCATTAAATGGTAACCCTTAAGAAAGGTGAAATTTAAAAAAAAAAAAAAAAAATATAAACATATTTTTTCTTAAGTCTTTTTTAACTTTAAAAATAACCTTTTTCAAAAACTATTAGACGATAAAATAGGGTATATATATTATTATTATATTATTACTATTATTATTAGTTGATATTATTATATTATTACATATTATTATTATATTATTATTGTTATTATTATTATATATATTATATATTATTACATATTATTATTATTATTATGTACATTATTATATTATTATTATTATTATATATATTATTATTATATTATTATATATTATATATTTATTATTATATTATATTATTATTATATACATATATATATATTATTATATATTATTATTATTATATATATAAATATAAAGAGAATATAAGTCTGATTAAAATATACCTATTATATATAAATATAAATTAAATATATTTTATTATTCTAATTAGAAAATTATTATTATTAAAAATATAAATTTATATACATATATATATACATTATTATTATTATTATATTATATATATATATATTAGTGTAGATTAATCTTTTACATATTATTATGACATTATTATTATTATTATTATTATTATTATTACTATATATATATATATATATATATATATATATATATTTATATATATATATATATATATATATATATATATATATATACTCTTTACTACTCAGTTCTCTCTCTCTCTCTCTCTCTCTCTCTCTCTCTCTCTATATATATATATATATATATATATATATATATATATATATATATATATATATATATATATATATATATATATATATATATATATATATATATATATATATATATATATATATATTATATTTTTTATATATTTTTTCTAAAAAGTTTTCTATGTATTAAAAAGTTTTCTTTGGTTGTTCATGGTTAGCGTTAATATTTATAATATTTTATAATAATTATAAAAACTATAATAATTTAACTTCCATTATTGTTAAGTATTTTAGAATTTTTTAAATTAATTTAATTATTTTATTAAATATTATTTGTTATAAAAGTATATATTTATAATGTATAGTATTTAAACATATTATTATAAACACTATTTATAAACAAATTTTGTACTGCAAATTCAGAATTCGGAAACCGTCCGACGTTCCCCGCTCTCCTCTTTGAGCAGAGATGCCTCCATTTTTAATGGGTTAAAAGCGTTATTTAATAGGGGTTATACTTATATTTTTCGTTTTAATTTGTCATAATCTTTTATATTTTTTATGTAATAATGTAAAAAAAATAAGAAAATTTTATCTTAACTATAAAATTTGTAAAAATAGATAGTTTCTACATAATGTTAACTCGTGCTGAGCACGAGTAGCATGAGTGCAGGAGTCGCCTCTGATATATATATATATATGCATATATATATATATGCGATATATATATATATATATATATATATATATATATATATATATATATATATATATATATATATATATATATATATATATATATATATATCAGTGGCGTTCCAAATTAAGAGAGAATGCCGTCACGAATCAACTTTAAAACTCGTATATTTCATACATTCCATACTCGTATCAACATTTTTGCACTCACTCCTGAATAACATGTAAATAATGATGGTCCAATCATGTTTTGAGCATGTCTATGATTCGTCAATTTTGTGAACTTCGATATTATATATATATACATATATATATATATATATAGTATATATACTATATATATATATATATATATATATATATATATATATATATATTTATATATATATATATATATATATATATATATATATATAGTGGTACCTTTGACATACGAGTGCCCCAACGTACCAGATTTCCGAGATACGAGTTGTCACTCTGTCGATTTTTTG
>JABUQX010144867.1:27500-40000 GCA_015478945.1 Trachelipus rathkii | reverse complement strand
TCAAAGGATTTTTACCGTTAAAGTAAGGATAAAAGTTTTCATAATAGAAATATATAGATGAAATACAAAAACGTACAAAGCATGAAAATAAATTGCATTTTTTAAAAATGATTTAGTCACATTATAATAAATGAAATCTACTAATATATCATTATTTATTTTTTTTTAATTAATTTTTATAGTTTTTTTTTCATTTCCTTTGACATATAATTTAGTCGTTTTAATTATTCCACTTTTTTTTCTTAGTGGTGTTTCCTTTACATATTATCCTACTTTTAATCTTTACACTACGGATTTCTTGGATTTTACTCCACTTTTCTTTTAACACCTTACTCAATATTTATAACACTCAAAACCTTTTTCTTGACACTTAGGAGCGTGTGGCTCTGCATTTATGAACAACATTAAAGTGCCTGAAAAATACGAGGAGACCAAGAATTCTTACACGAAGAACACGTATTTTTAACACTATTTAAAAAACCTAATTAACTATAACTCCAAACTTGCATTAGCTATAAAATTATTACATATTTTTCAGTGGGTTTAAATTGTTTACCCGCTTTCATTGATTTTAAATTTCGTTAATATATATATATATATATATATATATATATATATATATACTATATATATATATATATATATGTAACTATATAACATGCTGTATACCTTTATCCTTATATGTAATAATAATAACTAACTATAATATGTATTAAGCAATATATGTATGTAACAACCATTCATCTTGTATATGTGTATGCTAATATATATAACAACTATGTAATAATAATAACTAATATGTATATATGGCAATAATATATATAACAATAATATATAATATATATATATATATATATAAAGCAATAATAATAATATATTAATAATAATATAATAATATATAACAAAAATATATAAATATATATATATATAACAACAATTTGTTATGATAATATATATATAATATACATGTATATATATTAACATAATATATATTAGTAACATATACTATATATATATATATATATGTATATGTAATAACTAATATATATATCTATATATTTACATGCTTTATATATATATTTGTTTATGTACTTTATATAAATACTATATATATAGCAACTAATAAATATATATACTATATATATATATATATACTATATATATAATATAATATATATATATATATATACGATGAACTGCTGGGAATAATAATAATAATAATAATAATAATAATAATAATAATAATAATAATAATAATAATAATAATAATAATAATAATAATAATAATAATAATAATATGTGTGTGTGTATGTGAGTGCGCACTTAAAATAATACTAATAATAATAATAATACTAATAATACTAATACTACTACTACTACTACTACTACTACTACTACTACTACTACTAATAATAATAATAATAATAATAATAAAAATAATAATAATAATAATAATAATAATAATAATAATAATAATAATAATAATAATAATAATAATAATATCAATAAGAATAATAATAAAATATTAATAATTATTATTATTGTAATAATATAAATAATATTAATAATAATAATAATAATAATAATAATAATAATAATAATAATAATAATAATAATAATAATAATAATAATAATAATAATAATAATAATAATAATAATAATAATAATAATAATAATAATAATAATAATAATAATAATATCAACCAGCACCAATAATGATAATACCAAGACCAAAACTAATAACAATTTTAACAATACCAATACCAATAGAAGAAGAAGAAGAATAAAAATACTGTGCACCAATTGCAACCTTAATTACATAAGGGAAACTACAGATTACAATAGACTGTTATACCAACAAACACACGCCCTACACAGAGACCATCAAAACTCTGTTCTCACTCAACACCGCCAAACAAAGAAGCACCATATAAATCCCAACAATATGAACATTATAAAACACTTAAACAACATTAAGAAAAGGAAAATATCTGAAGCATTCTATATACACAATATCCCTAATTACAATCAATGCTCTGGAGATTACGAAATCGATAGTTTGCAAAATGCGATTATGCATACCTCACCTTTCTACAAAGAACTTTTGAACAACCAGGTAGAAGACTGAATTCACAAAACACCTAAAATTGTTTATCCGATTACTTGAAAAAGGCTCCAAAGGATGGGAGCGAAAGCTAGTATTGCTAAAGTATGGTTTAAATAATTTTTAACAGTTATAAATATTTGTTTTAATAATATAAAATAAAATGTAATTTCTCTCATAATTTGACAACCTGGCGTTAGAAACAAATAATATATATATATATATAAATATATATATATATATATATATATATATATATATATAACTACTATATTTTATAACTCTTTATATATATATATAACTATAACGCTATATATATATATATATAACTGCTACTGTAGCCGTATGCAAATTCTCTGCTAAGTCGTGGATATTACGAACTAGAAGGGTATGACGAGGAAGGATGGCCCTAGCAGAAATCGACAAGGAGCAGGCAAGCACCTTATTGGACAAAGACAATAACATAGTGGATTCCTCCTTAGGAGCAATGAGTTGATGGAGTGTGAAGAAGACAAGGTGCATCAGGGTCTGTTAGGGTTCAGAGGAAGTTTGGCGCTGCAAGCACACAATGTTATTTACGGCAGGCGACGGCCTCGAGAGGTGTTGGGTCACTGACTCTCATGCACAGGTATGACCCTCCTGGCACGGATGACTACCTATGACTTTCATCTGACTTGTGCTCCCGAAGAGCGGGCAATGTACTGGACAGTGATTTGATCCCATACGTCGTGCAGTGCTTGTCGTAGTCCGGTAGGGTCCGTGGAGGGGGTTGCGCTGTCGAATCCCGGCGTTTGGGGATAGCCCACAAATGTTCGGTGGGTTAAGGTCGGATTATATACTGCATTTATTATTGGTCTTGCATTGTCATACATTAGGAATAAAAGAGTCACCGATGTAGGGCATGGCACATTTTTATATAGGATTTCGAGGATGTCTGTGATATACCTCACGGCTGTAAGAGTGCCTCCATCGAATGTGCAACTCCTGAGCCCCGATAAAAAGATGCCTTCCCAGACCATAACCAACCCATGTCTAACGGCTGCAGCACATTGCATTGCGCGAGCCTCTCCGTCGGTCGTCGGTATACTCTAGCATGCCTGTACAGAGGCACTTTCGACTCGTCCGTAAGAGCACCTTTCCAATCGCAGACAAATCCAATAACAGATGTGTTCTCCGGCAAATACCAGTCGCTCTTCGATGGCGCCGTGGTGTGCAGTGGACCTATTGCAGGCCTCAGGGCCCATTAATTATGTTCCTGGGCAATCGACGCACTGGCATATTGTGTCACAGCCTGTTCCATGTACCTCCGCCAGCTGCATCTGCAGATGTCATGCCGTTGTGTGGCTCTCTCGTAATGCACGCAGACGTAAAAATAGGTCTTCCAACGGTGTCATGGCCTTGGGACTACCTTGTCCTCTTCGTTGATCATGTGTCAGGGTTTCATGGTGCCGTTGGACCACCCGCGCAATCATTGTGTGCACTACACCGAACCGTCGACCAAGTGTCCTGTACCCGTGTCCTTGAGCGTGGAGTATTGTTATCTGCACGCACTGATCTCTTGACAGTTGACGCACTATCCTCTCCATGTTTATCGGAGTCGCTTCGTACGTGAATGATCCCTCGCTCGGTTATACCCCTGACATAACCTACCCCCACCTCTCCCAGGTTTAGTTACGTGCCTTATGCTTTCCTAAATTTATCGCGGTGACGTCCCCAATACTGCAGCCAATTCTCTGTATGCTATTGTTTGTGTTGGTGTGGGGTTTCATGGGGTTAAGGGCCTTCCCGTTTCTGCGAGTGGCATTTATCAAATTCAGATATTAGAATTTAAATATATTAATTATTTTTATCCGAAATGTGAATTAAGAACAAGTTAATGTTTATTTTAATTTTTTTTTTTTTTAAATAAAACGATTGTTTTTTTTAGATTCCTAGGTAGGAAAAAAACAAATTGTAAAAAAATTAAATTAACGAATATGTATTGTACGCTGTCTTCAAATTTTCTCTCCGCGCTTTTTTGGAGAAGCCCTAGCAGTCACCATTTACAATTGATTGAAAAATAGCATCCTTCAATGTCGATGATTTTACACTTTTTGTTTAAATTTTTACATAATCTTTTATTTGTATTATGTAATGTATTCTTTCAAATGAACAATTTTTCAAAAAAAAAAAAATTAAGACATAATTTTATCTTCTTTTTACGAAATTTGAAAGAAGATCGTCGTTTCTATAACTAACTAACCTTACCTATATATATATATATATATATATACTATATATATAAATATATATATATATATATATATATATATATATATAAAACCTTTTAACGTGTTTATCCCCTTTACGAGGGAGGTAACACGAGGGACCACAAGGAAATCGAACTTTTTGGCCCTGCTAATCCCAAGCCAGCAGTACCAACGTTTCGCGGATCGGGTTTTTAATTCTTACCTTTGGGTAGATAAGACACCAACTGCTACGCGAGTTTGAAGACCGGCGTGCTCCATTGTGGAGGCGGTGACTCAACCTCACTGCACCACGAGAGGCGTTCATATATGCCATGCCCAGCTAACGCTTATGCGCCTATAACTATATATATGGCAACAGCAGCAACGTAACTATATATATACTCCATATATGTAACTATGTATATGCTGTATGTATATATATATATATAACAACAACCTTATATATATGCTATATATATACATATATATAGCTATATATATAACATATGTATATATATATATATGCTAACTATAACTATATATATATATATATATATATATATTGATAGATAGATAGATAGATAGATAGATAGATAGATATAGATAGATAGATAGATAGATAGATATTATATAAATAAGATAGATAGATATTGCTCAATTTTTTTATTGACTCAGTTGCAAAGGCCAAAGTATACTTTGAAAAAGTTAATATTTCTTTTTAGATGTAATATTATTCTACCTATGTGACCATTACTTTGACCGCTATCATACTTTTGAATATTCCCAAAATTAATAATATCGAAATAGTTACCTATCGGCATTTCCATTGATTAAAATTACTAAACGTATAACAGAATATAGATTGCAAATTACTAGATATTTTTCCTCTTATATAACTCCTTCTTTCCTATTCATCTCACATGTAAACGACCTAATAACGGAATGTTCATAAATTTATACGCCTTGCAATGAGCACTTGCGAAGGCCGGTAATTACGTGATCCTAATATCGCAATAGAAGCTCATTCCTCGCATCGTGCCTTCCAAAAAAGAAAACAAATTTGCACTAATAAGATGCTTCAATAACCTTCGTTTCTATGGTTACAAAGACACTTTACAAGGATAGTTTCCTCTCTGATAATTTCTCTTCTATTTCATCATTGAAATGTTAAATACAACTTTTATTTACTTTCGATATTGCACATCAGGTTGTTCAACATTAAAGAAACAAGATCGAACTTTGCCTTTTGATCGCTATTTGAGGCTTTTTGAAAAGAATGAAAATTAAAAAGAGAAAAAGGTAGATAAGAAAAGACAAAAAACAGATGTTATAGAATATAATCATATTTTCGCTCTCACTGCTGCATCGCATGCTGTATATGATGTTATGTGCTATGTATGTATTCACCGTAATTTTTTAAGGGAAAAACCGGAAGCATAATAATATAAATATATACTAAGAATTAAACAACTTTTAATAAGCTTTCCTGCAAATTATAGAATTTTTAATGGAAAAATCTTTGAACAAAACTCAAAAAGATTTAATAAATTCTTAAAAGTATTTTTACTTTCAAAGTAAGAATAAAAAAAAGTTAAATAGGAAAACATGGAAAGTAACTTTGAAAGCAAAATATGATGAAATTTATATGTTTTATCAGAATTTATATAGATAGAATATATTAAAATATTATATTTATTACTCTTTATATTTTCATTTACATTTCCTTTACATACATTTTTTCGTCTGGTTCTTTTTCTTTTATTCCACATTTTTTTTCATCTCCTTGTATTTTTTTCCATTGTATATTACAGCGCCACTATCTCATAAGTATTACTGCAGAATATAAGCTTAAGAGTTAGTACTGCTCTTTTATCTGTCAAACTGTGGCTTATACTTAATATATATATATATATATAACTATATATATATATAAACTTAACTAACAATATATATATATATATATATATATATATATATGTATATATATTAGAGGTGTAGCATGGTGATTTCCACTATCCACGGATGATAACGCGGATTGCGGATGATTAAAATCGCTATCCGCGGGGGAGTGCGGATACTGATAGCGGAGTTAAGTTTTTGAGTTTTTTGACCATGAGGTGCTTATATTATGTATATATATAATATATATATATATATATATATATATATATATATCTTTCTCATATAACATATATATATATATATATAATAACTAACAACTAAATACATATATATAGTAATAATAATATATATGTATATGTATGTAAAACTGTAAACTATTAATATTCATATATATAATATATGTAACTATATAATAATAATAATAACAATAATAATAATAACTATATGTAATATAACAACAACTAACATATATCAGAGGTGGAGCACTTCACGCTCTTTAGTCCGCTGAACTAGTCCGCTCCAGGCAGAATATACCAGAATAGGTGCCAGTATATATATATACTGCTAGCTAACCCTATATATATATGGCTACCGAAGCGATACGTAGCATTAGCATCGACTCTGCAGGCACGTCGAGGCTTTCATGGATCTACTAAAATCTTGAACGAAATAGACACCTTCTTATGGGTGAACAGGGTGGTCAAAAATTTCAGAGGGAGGCAGAATGATTTAGGTGAGGACCTTTAATTAGCAATGGACTGCTGGAAACGAACTAACACCAGCACTCCTCTCACCAAGGACATCTTTCCCCTTTCAGCATAGGCAGAATTTGTTGAACTTGTACAAAATATTTACATCTACTGATAATACGGAGACCAACAAATTTTTCATAGTAGAGCATGGACAGGTGACCAGGAGGCAGCAAACTGCTTTTAATTTTGAGCAACTAATCTTTTGAAAGAGTTAATATGGATCTCTTGTTCTTTGACAGAAGACATTGAGGAGGAAGAGGAAAATCTTGAGATTTTTAAATATTCATTCAATTTTCATATAATATTATAAATAAATCTTTTGTAAGGATATATATACTATATATATATATATATATATATATATATATACTATATATATATATATATAACAGCCTTAATATATATATATATATATATATATATATATATATATATATATACTTAACTACTATTTAGTATTTAATATTAAATCCTTTTGTGTGAAGTCGCACATTATTAGGGAAGACGTGCGGACGTGCGGACTTACGAGAAGTTTGATGGTCTGAATAGGTGCGGAGGTGCGCTGGCGGACCTACACGTTTCTCGAGGGTGCGGTGGCATGGCGGACTACCTAAAAATGGCGGGATTGCCCGCACGATAATATATATATATAGTAATAACAATAAATAACAGCATATATATATATATATATATATATAACTAATAACTATAATATATATATGTAATATATATATATGGAAATTAAAAGGACTTATCTTTTTTATACATAAAGAGAATGGTAACTTTCTTGCCTGTGGCAGCATCAAAATATAACTAAGAGATACCAAAGGCAACAATATAAACAATTTTGTAGGCTAAATTCACAAACACAATCTCTGCTATTCGATTTGGGCACGAGCAGTCATCTTTTTATTGGATTGAAAGTGGCATTATTTAATCACAATGATTTTGCTTCAATTTTACATAATCATTTATATTTATTATTTTATATTTTCTTTCATTTGATCAATTTCCGCAAAGTAATATTATCGTAACATGTTTTTTGAAATTTGTAAAGATCAATGGTTTCTATAATGTTAAACTGGTGATGGCACAAGTAACACGAGTATGGGAATTGACCTATGATTGATATATATATAACTATGTATATATATATATATATATATATATATATAACTAGCAAACACTTATAATAAATAATAACATATAAATATATATATTTCTGGGGATAAATATAAATAACTGTAAATATATATAACAAAGTTTTATCCATAACTATCTTATGTATATAATATATATCTATATATATATACTGTATAACTTCTGAGTGCTCTAATTTTATTTAACAATCTATCTCCTAGCTAGGGCCTTGTATTATATATATATATATATATATATATACATATACTGTTTTTGTATATGTAATATGTATATATATATAATAATAATATAACTAATAACAACTAACAATAATAATAACATAATATATATATAATATAATAATAATATATCTATATATATATAATAACTAATATGTAGTAATAACAATAGGTTTTATGCCAAAGGGTTCGCAACTAATAATATATATATAATATAATAATAACTATATATATATATATACTAATATATTACTAACTTTAACAATAACTAATATTAATATATATATATACATGTGTATATGTTATAATATATGTAACAGCAGCAGCTGTGATAGTCGAGTTCCGGTGGGAAACAATTATGTAATAACTGTATAACTGTATATATATATAGCTTAATAATATATGTAATAATAATATATATATATATATATGCTAATGTATATATATAATATAATTTATGTAATAATAATAATATAATATATATATATATATATATATATATATATGCTAATAACATCAATGTATATATATGTATATATATATATATAGCAATAACAACAATAACTAATAATATAGAAAAATAATAATATATATATGTATATGTTTTGTGCAGCTGTATGTATATGTATATGTAACAGCCTTTGTAATAACAACTTAACTATATCTTACTTCTTCTATATATATATATAACTATATATATATATATATATATATATATATATATATATATATATAGATATATATGTAAATATACTTAGTAACATATTAATAATAATAACTAATATATATATAACAATATATATATTAATATATATATATATAACCTTCTTAACATAACAACTTAACATATGTAACTGTATAACAATATATGTATAACTGTAATAATAATAATATACATATATATATATATAACAATAATAATATAAATATATATATATATATATGTAACTTAATAATAATAACAACTAACTATATATATATATATAACTGTAACTGTATACTAGCATAATATAATATATATACACATAACTAACAACATACGCTTATACTAGCAACAACACATATATATATATATATATATATATATATATATATATATATATATACATATATATACTATATATATATATATATATATATATATATATGTAATAATATAATATATCCTTGCCTTTAATAACTATTAGCACTTAACTGCATATATATCGGGTTGGGTTCAAGTACAGGCTAGCATTAGCGGCGCGGCATAACTGGCTAGCAAATTGCATTTTGGAGTACTTGTACTTGCGGTTTCTAAAACCACTGTACTTGTACTTGTACTTGACAACCTTTTGTGCTTGGTACTTGTGCTTGGTACTTGCAAGTACTTTGGCATTTTTAAGTTTTATTTTTATTTTCTTTATCATTTTCCTACGTATTGATATTATTGTTTATTTTTATAAATATAATTCAAACTGAATTTCCTTTTATGAATATAAAGTATGTCATTAACTGTATATATATATATATATATATATATATATATGCTATATATATATATATATATATATATATATATATATATATATATATATATATATGCTATATATATATATATATCATCCTCATCATCATCATCATCATCATCATCATCATCATCATCATCATCATCCACCTTTTTTCCCCAAAGCTGGGGTGGAACTGCGTAACATGTATACCAGAAACGGGAAAGGTAGCAGAAGAATATGAAACGGAAGTCGAAATGAAAGCTAGCCTTACCTTCCTTTTAGCCCTACCTATTAGTGGAGACCGCCGCAAACAAAATCCACCTGGCTTCACCGGACACGACGGACCCTCGCATAGCATCTCGCCAATATGGGGTTCATCCGCCCAGCCCAGGTGGGCCCCAGCCCGCCCACCCTCACAAAACCATGCCATTTACTCTTATTATTCTTCTCGCCTGCCAAACTCACATTCACTCCTCAGACATTCTTTGCTGACTCAATCCACTTTTTCTTCGGTCTCAACCAGTCGATTCCCAACACACTCACCACTATACATCCGCTAACCAACCGACTATCATCCAGTCTTTCCACATGACCAAACCATCTAAACATACTTTCATTTATTCTCTCATTTATCCTTTTTTCATACCATACAACTCTGTAATACGTTCATTCCTCATTTATCAATTCTTCTCACACCTAACACGCCCCTAAGATTGTCCATCAACATTGAACTTTAGATCTATACTCTTATTCGAGACCGTAGTCTTACTACTATACATTAACACATGTAACAACTTACCATCACGCAAGACACTAGCGCACTCAAGACTTGGTCTCTTTACATCCAATAGGATTTAATTGCACCAACCTCCTTCCTACCATTACAACTTTCCTACTACACTCGGCAACATCCGTTCCCTTTTCGTCCAACATATATATATAACTATAGTATATATATATATATGCTATATATGCTATATATATATAACTAACTATATATATATATATATATATATATATATATATATATACTATATCTGCACATCTATATATCCTAAATATTTAAACTCAGTCACTTGCTTTCAAGCTGCTCATCATCTAGCATATCACACCGAGGACTGTATTCACTCACATAACCACTAACCATAACCTTACTCTTATCTATGTTTACTTTCAAACCCATCCTTTTTACACACCTAAACTCTTTCTACCAATCTCTCAAACTCTCTTCAGATTCACCTCACAAACCATATTATATGTATAACAACCTTAGCAACTGCTTTCTTTATATATATATATATATATATATATATATATATATATATATATATATATATATATATAACTTTGCTATATATAAGATGATGATTCATTAGATTTGGAAGTTGTATAACAAAACGTTTAGGGAGGGTATAGTTCCGAAAGAAGTTGGAGGAGGTCAATAATAGTACCTTTATATAAGGGTAAGGGAAAAAAGGTAACTGTAAGTATTATAGGGTAGTTAGTTTGTTGAGTGTTGTAGGAAGATATATGCTATTATTTTGGACAGAAGAGGTGCGTCAAATGACTACGAAAGAAGAACCTGAATTTGAGAGGAAAGAACCAGAGTGCGTTTAGAGAGTGGTAGAGGAATGTGTGGATCAAATCTGTACATTGAAACAAATGATTGGGATAATGAGGAAGGAGAAGAATAAATTGTATTTAGGATTTATGGATTTGCAACAGGGTATAATAGGATTAATAGGGAATCTATGGCAGGTGTTAGTGATATGGTGTTGGTTGTAAGCTTCTGAATAAAATCAAAACTATGTATGACGATAGTGAAGCGTGTGTAAGAACAAATAGAGTCAAAAGTGATTTTAATATTATTAGCGGAGTGAGACAGGGATGTGTTATGTCTCCTTGGCAATCCACCGATCTGTATATGGATGAGGTTATGAAAAGAATTAGAGGTAGGGTGACAAGGGATAAGTTAAAATGATGGAGAATGGATGAGTGAAGGATTATATGAGGATGATTTGGTTTTTGTGTGGCAGATCTGAAGAGAGAGTTTGAGAGGACTAGTAGAGGGATTTGGTAGGGTACTGTTAATAATAGAAAGGAGTTTGAAAGTAAACGTAGATAAGAGTAAGGTTATGGTTGTGAGTGAGGACAGACCTCAGTGTGAAGTTATGTTAGATGGTGAGCAGCTGGAAAAGTGTCTGAATTTAAATATTTAGGATATGTTGGTGAAAGGGGGAGAGGGATATGATGCAGGTGTAGTAGGAGAAAGGGTGGGAATGGCACCAAGGTGGCTGGTGCAGTTAATCGTTGGTGGATTGCAAAGGGACTAAGTGTTGAGTGCGCTAGGGTCTTACATGAGGGTATGTTGTTACCCTTGTTAATGTATAGTAGTGGGACTATGGTGGAATAAGAGGTATAGATCTAAATTACAATGTGTTCAGATGGACAATCTTGAGTGGCGTGTTAGGTGTGAAAAGAAATGATAAAAATGAGGAATGAACGTGATAGAGAGGGTTGTTTGGTGTGGAGATTGCGGTAAATGAGAGAATGACGGTTGTTGTGATCTATGATTGTCGTTGCAGTGATACTTTTTATCACTAACTTCTCATGAATAGTATTTTGGATTGATTATTAGTCGTTGTGAT
>JABUQX010144866.1:17500-20000 GCA_015478945.1 Trachelipus rathkii | reverse complement strand
TATATATATATATATATATATATATATATATATATATTATATATATATTTATATATATATATATATATATATATATATATATATATATATATATTTAGTGAGTTTAAGTTAAAGTTGTTTTAGGTTTAAGTTTTGTTTTTTTTAGTGTATAGTAGTATATTTTCTTTATTTAGTTAATTTTAGTGCTCGAATTTTTTAAGTTGGGATTTAGTTTATTCAATTTTATCCCGATTTCTTCTTTTGTTTTAGTCTATTGTTCTTATTTGTGTGTGTGTAGTGTGTGTGTGTGTGTGTGTGTGGTTGTGAAAGATGGCACATTTGCATAGACGTGGGCTTTCTATTAACTTTACCAACATCCGCGGCTTAAAATCTAACTTCGTCTCTGTTGAATATCATCTATCTAACTCTAACCCTAACCTTTGTCCCTGTCTGAGACTCGAGATTACAAGAATTCACCCTCTAACCTGTTTAATGGCCCACCATAACTTATTTCATAATTTCCGTCTGAAGGGTGGAGTGTGTGCCTATGTAAACATTAATATTCCTGTAACACGTCTCGTGAATCTCGAATCTCCTACTGGATGCTTTGTGGTCTAAAATCTTTCTTCCTTCTAATACAATAATCTTCTGCCACTGTTCTCCTAACAGAACAGATTTTCACTCTTTCTTTGAAATCTTACCACCTCTCACGAGACTGTTATATCTTCTCATCCAAATACTGAGGTCCTCTATTTAGGGGATTTCAATGTACACAACACTGGATGGTTGGATGGGTCCCTCTCATACTGATTTAGGAGGGGAGTGAGGTCAGAATCATTCAGTACTTTAACGATCTGGAGCAACTAATAAAAGAACCTACACACATTCCGGATCGTCCTTACCAATTCTTCTTGAACACACTTGACCGATGTTTCCCACTACTTAGTCCTCTCTATAAATACATTTGCCTTCGCTCCTAGTATTGGTAAATCTGACCACAACCCTATATCTCTTATTTTAATACTTCCTCTCCAACAGCTCCATCCTGCCTATGCGTTTTTTCTGGCACTTTTGATCGCCGATTGGGGCCTTGCGTCGCTTCTACGCTAACTATAATTGAATGACTGTTGACTCGACGATGCTTCGGCTTCTGCTACTAAGGTGGGAGCTGTAATCGTTGACGAGATGAGCAGGTTCATCCTTCTCTCTGGTTCTAAATCTTTCTCTCCTCATAACTACGGTTCGATCGTGCCTGTTCTTTGGCCTTCAGGCCAGAGACAGCGCTTATCGGGTGTGGAAAAACGTTCTCCTATCACTCGCTAATTTTCATTCAGCTAGAAATCGTTGCAGGGATACTCTTCGATGAGCAAAGTGGGCTTTCATGTTAAACGAAAGTGCGCTGACCTTGGTTCTCCTACTGATAAATCTTTTTGGCCTCTTTGCCAAAAACATCTCTAACAATCCTGTAAATCTACCTTTCCTCCTCTTATTCGATCTGGTGGCTCTGTTGCTAACTCTCCAACTGAAAGGCCAATCTCTTCTGGCCTCCTATTTTCCTCTCTAACTCAACCCTGACGACCCATATCTCTTCCTCCCTCTTCTCCTCTCAGGTGTCCTATGTCTTTGCCTGTGGATATATTTTATCGGGTATAATTTGGAGATCTATGAATTAAAGGTAAACTGGATGGTATTCCCTCCCCGAGTTTTGAGTGGGAGTGTGCTTCCTAGAGCTGGCCCCTCCCTCGTTCAACGATATTCTATGTCCTTCAATACTAAGATTTTCCTCAGTGTTGGAAGCACGCACATGTCCAACCTATTCCGGAAAAAAGGAAGCCGCTCTGATCCTCTAACTATCGCCCTATAGCTCACTTGTATTCTATCTAAATTTGAAACCCTCCTCAACTCTCACTTCTTAGACCATCTTGAATCTTCTTCTTCCGATCGCCAGTACGGCTTTCTGCGTTCGAGGTCTACTGGCGATATATTTTCCTATTTAACCGATTTATGGTTTTCCGCCCTTAGGGAACTACACTATGGGGAGATTTGCGTGGTGGCGCTTGAACATTTCCAAAGCATTTGACTGGTATGGCACGCGTACTCACTGCTCTCCAAGCTCCTCCTTTGGGTTTCTCTTGTTGCTTACTTATGTCTAGTTTTCTTCAAATCGCTCAATATCGGCTATTGTTGATGTGGCGAGTTCTTCTTCCTTTTCTGTCAATAGTGGTGTTCCTCAGGGTTCTGTCTATCTCCTACTTTATTCCTACTTTTCATTAATGATCTTCTCACCTGTTCATCTAACTTTCTCCACTCATTTACCAATGACTCGACCCTTCACTCTTCAACTCATTTCAATTCTGCTCCCTCTTTTGCTTCAAAAGTTGCCTCTCGTCTTAATTTTCCGATTCTATTCTCGCTGATCTGGATAGAATTTCGGGGTGGGGTCGTCTCAATGTGAAATTCAACTCTTTAAAAACAAACTTCTACAAATCTCCTCTCTAAGACACCTTCTAACTTTTCTATC
>JABUQX010144866.1:0-15000 GCA_015478945.1 Trachelipus rathkii | reverse complement strand
TATATATATATATATATATGTTAAGTTATATATATATATATATATATATATATATATATATATATATATATATATATATATATATATAGTATATTCTATTATATAGGCCTATAAGGCCGCCTATTACTAGTGCAAAACAGTGTTGTATTCATTTTATAATGTAACAGAATTATAGTTGTAATATTACACAGTCACTACAGTGTTGGTTTGTACTGTAAAATATTGCCTATTTTCAAAAATGTCACAGTCAAAGGGAGTTCGCTATTTGAGAAGTTCTCAAGAAAGATAATTAAAATTGAATAGAGAATTAGAGGCTAAAAAACTTATTAAAATTGATTCTTTGTTTTAAAAGAGCGAAAATGATTTGAGAAAAAGTGATAGGCTTGATAAAGAGAAAGAGTGATTTAAGTGAATATGACGATTCTATTATTCATATTGTTGCATCTAACAGTAACAGTGATAAATGTATTAACCTATTATAAAAGCCTACAGTCGAGCCAGAAAAAGTAGGATTTTCTGCTGATGAAAGTGAAATTGTATGTGCTTGTACCGATAGAGGCAAATATCCATAAAAATTAGACAATAGCACAAAGCAGAAAATACTTTTAGAGAAATCATGCAAACCATAAGGACCATTTCCAAAAGACAGTGAAAGCAACAGATCTTTCAGCAGCGAATATTATTATATGTATACTAGAGCATGGCAAAAAATATAATGATTTTGGCTATGTTATTCCCCTACTCTCAATGGAGTTTATTGCGAACCATGTTGGTTGTTTGGTGATGAAGCAAATGATTCCTGTGATATATGCAAATATAATGCTTGGAATGATGGACGAATGAATAATTGGCAAGGCCTCAGTAAAAAAAATTAAGGTTCATGAAGCAAGTACGTCTCATTTACGAGCGTGCTTAATTTACAATGCATGGAAAAATATCCAACCTTACCCATTTTGATGAATGAAGATCGTAATAAATGGAAAGCAATATTTATTCGTATTTTTGATGTAACCAGGACATTAGCACTGTGTCAGCTTCCTTTCCAAGGTCACAATGAGAGTGTAAAAGAGAGAGAGGGGAGCATAGTGGCAACTTTTTGAATATTATTGACATGCTATCCCGATATGATCCGTTACTTTAAGCACATTTATCAAACTAAAACAAAATTAAATACCTTAGTCCAAAGATTCAAAATGAATATATCTCGTTATGATAGTGTGTTTTGAGAAACATTTGGGATAGATTTGAGTGCTAGTTTTTCTTTCTTACTGTATATCAATGATATTTCCAAAGCAAGATCAATTAAGTGTAGTGATCAGGTATGTCAAAATAGACTTAAGCCAACCAAATATAGGAAATTTTAAAATTGAAGAAAAATTTGTGGTTTTTTTTTTTAGCATAACAGAGCACAGTGCCGAAACCTTTGACAAATAAAAATTAAGGTATTAGATAACAAAAACATTAAATTAAATAAATGCACAGGTCAAGGCTATGATGGAGCAGCAAATATGCGAGGGAAATATTCAGGACTTCAGGCTCGAATAAAGAAAATTGTTCCAAATGCAGAATATATTCATTGTGCAGCTCATAATTTAAATTTAGTTTTTAATGATTCTGTAAAAGATATAATGGCTCTTAAAAAATTTTATGACAAACTGGAAAAATATATGTGTATTTCATTTCTAGTACAGCTCGGTGGCAAGGAATTAACTGCTGTTAAAAAAAAAACAAATGCATCACAAAAACACTAAAGAAATTGTGTCCAGCTAGGTGGTCATCCAAGTATGATTCCTTACTAGCAATAAAAAACAATTTCAGAAGTATTTCGCAGTTCTTATCTCAAGTGATGTTTATGAGTAAGAAGTCAAGTGAAAGAAACGAAGCCCTTGGTCTCAGGAATCAGTTAGAAAATTTTGAGTTTATTCTCTGTCTTGTGTTTCAAAGTAAAGTATTGGAAAGCATCAATGTTATCTAATATGGCAAAGTCCAAATACAGATCTTCAGAAAGCAACTCACCTATTGGGACAAGCAAAATCAAACTTATGTGAGCTAAGACACAAATTTGAAGATGTAGTGAGAGAAGCTACGGAGTTAGCACATCATTGAAGCAAAAATTACTTCCAGACGTCAAATACAGATTAAAAAGTTTTTGATGAGCTTTTATCTGATGAAAGAATTGAAGACCCATTGAAAGCCTTTAGAATAAGGATTTTCAATAAACTTGATATATTAAATGAACAGATAATTACTCGTTAGTTTCATTAGCATGAACAATGTTAATGAGGTACATTTTCATTTCTTGCTCCTGCAGTAAATAGCAGAGCTACGAAATGAAAAAGTTGCAAGAAAAGGCTAAGCAAAATATTAGAAAAATAAGATTGATTTACCTTTGCTTTATTGAACAATTAATTACCTTCAAAGCATTAATGACTACAGAAGTGAAAAATGAAAAAAAAATATGGTAATTATTAAAGATTTAGCAAACTCTTTATTCAGAGAAAACAGCTACTTGGAAGGTGAAGCACCAGACTTGTGTACAGTTTCAGCTGTATTTGACGTTGTTTAGCAACATTTGGGTACAGCTTATGTCGTTTTCAAAGCTCAAAGTTAATATAAACTTTTAAGGAACAATATGACAAACAAAGTTGCTGTCATTTTCTTTTATTACATTGGTAAAGAAAGATAAGTTTCTGTACTCTTGAACTGAAAGAAGTGGTTAATAAATTCATGGCAATAAGCCAAAGACGTTTTGGTAAACTATGTTATTCATCCTTTTCGAATTTATTTTGATAAGCTGAGAACAGATATTCATTGATTTTGGAGTTAACATTTTATTCTATAATTTCTCTATATATATATATATATATATATATATATATATATATATAATATATATATATATATATATATATATATATAATATATATATTTCTTTTTATATAGAGTTATATATATAAGATATACATTAACTAGATTGATACTCATTTTTTGGAGGAGGAGGAATTAGATATTTAAGTAATAATACATTTGGAAGCAGAATGTAAAAAGATGCTTTTGAGAATTTGATTAAATTTTTATACAAAAAAGTGAAAAGTCTTTAATACATGTTTTTTTCCCTTTTAAAGAACATTTATACTCATTTTTACATAGTTTCCAAAAATGTCATTACTTTTTTATGCAAATATCTAATTTCGCCCATAAAAAGGAGTACTAATCTGATAAATAGCATATAAGCCATATATATATATATATAATATATATATATATGGTTGGTTATATATATATATATATATATATATATATATATATATATATATTATATATATATATATATATATATATATATATACATATATATATATATAGTTATATAGTTATATATATATATATATATATATATATATATATATTTTTATATATATATATATATATATATTGTATTAATATATATATATATATATATATATATATATATATATATATATATATATATATATATATATATATATATATATATATATATATATATATATATATATATATGGTCCAAAGGGGCCCTTATTTCCACTTCTAAGGGGGCCCTCTGACTAGTTACGCCACTGCGGGCACTCCTGCTCATAGGTAGTCTCGCCAGCAAACGCACTCGAGAAAACGTAGTCGCTGGCGCTCCTCCGCAATTTATTCAGACCACGCAAACCTCCGCTATCGCAAGTCCGCACGTCCGCACGTTCCCGCTAATAATGTGCGACTTCACAAAGATTTTAATAATAAATACTAAATAGGATATATCCTTTACAAAAAATTTATTTATAATATTATATGAAAATTAAATGAATATATACAAAATTCCCCAATTTTCCACTTCCTCCTCAATGTCGTCTTCAAAGACAAGAGATCCATATTACCTTCAAAAGATTAGTGCTCATTAAAAGTACTAAGGCTGACTGCCCTCAAAAATATCCCACACCAATACAATATTCGCCTCACAGCCAGGAACTAGGGAGAGGTATTATATTTTATAAACAAGTTCAACAAATTCTGCCTATGTTGAAAGGGGAAAGATGTCCTTGGTGAGAGAGGGAGCTGGTGTTAGTTCACTTCAGCAGTCCATTGCTAATTTGAGGTCCTCACCTAAATCATTCTGAATGTCTCCCTTCTGAAATATTTTGACCACCCTTTCCACCCATAAGAAGGTCTTTTTCGTCCAAGACTTAGTAGAATCCATGAAAACCTCGACTCCTGCAGAGTCGATGCTAATGCGGCATCAACCTCGTAGCTATATACAGCAGTATATATAGTGCATATATATGCATATATAGCAGTAGTATATAGTATATATATATATATATATATATATATATATATATATATATATATATATAGTAGTAATATAATATATATATATATAGAGAAGAGTATAAAGAACAGTTTTAACCCAAATATATAGATATAGTATATATATATATATTTATATATATATATAGATATGTTATATATATAGTATATATATATATGGTATATATATATAGGTATATATATATATATATATATATATATATATATATATGTGTGTATATATATTTGGGGTTTTACACAGAATTGGATTTCATTTAGATGTTGCTCTAGTTATTATATAGTAATATAAATAATTAAAGTTATAGATGAGGGTAAAAGCCATTCAGTCTATAAAATCAATTTAAATGTTATTTATTATATATGGTACCTTTAAGGAGGTTGAGATTATTTTTGGAAGTTTAATTATTAAAAACAATAAGTCTTAGACTAAAAGTAATAATTAGTTATAAACTTAAGATAAAAATTATATTTCTTTATTATAGCCACTTAGAATTTTAAATTGAAAATTTATAGAGTTTTCATTTTTAAAAAGGTTTGATGCAAAGAGCGTAAACCTTTTTGATCCGCACGTAAGTCCGCTACTTGACGACTCCGCACCTCCGCTAGTCCGGCACCGAGTTTCCGGTAGTCCGCTCGGAGCGGACAAGCGGACTAGCGGACTAAAGAGCATATATATGTATATATATATATATATATATATATATATATATATATATATATATATATATATTAGCATATATATATATATATATATACGAAATTATATAGAAAATTAAAAAAAACTATTTATGGCACGGAGAGTACGATCGACGAGCAGGAGGCTTGCCTCTCTTTATAACATTGACGGGATAGGATTTATTTCTATTCCAGCTACGCCGATGTTCTAATGCAAGTTAACCAGTGGATAGGGAGGCAAAGCATAAATAGCTCATTTTTGGTTTTATATTTCTTTAAGATTTTGTACATTAATTTTCTTATGGTTTTATTATATTAACATATTTTTTATATATTTTTTAATTTTTATTTGTATTTTAATTATTAATTTGTTCTTAAAATAAGAGGTACGCTCACCCAGATCTATCTCTCTAACTACGCCACTGATATATATATATATATGAGCAGTTATTATATAGCAGTATATATATATATACATGAGAAATATAGATAGCATATAAAGAGGTATATATATATAGTTAGTTATTTAATATATATAAATCATATATATATATATATATATCAGTATGTTTTCTCCATGTATGCATGCAAGCAATGCGTGCGTATGTTTGGTAAAAAATAATTACAGCATGTATACTTTGGTGGGATGAAAATAATATAATATTAAATTTTATATGATGACAGCATGCAGAACACGAGAGAAAGATCCGCTTCTAAAAGTAAAATGGCCCTTATTCTATTAGTAAATATGGTCGAATATGCAATACAATGACATAGATCAATTGCATTCAATATGAGAAAACAAATGTTACTCAAAAATAGGCCTTACCTCACGACTAAATACGGGCTAATTTACTTACTTTTTTTTCATTAAGTATGCCTTTAAAACTCAGCTTCTTTAAAGGGAGAAAAATTTATATGTAATTTAGATCTTAAAACATAAGTGAATAAGGTTTAAATTTAGTTGCCTTTTTTTCATCATAGCTCCTTTATGTTTTTTATTATTATTATTATTATTATTATTATTATTATTATTATTATTATTATTATTATTATTATTATTATTATTATTATTATTATTATTATTATTATATATATATATATATATATATATATATATATATATATATATATATATATATATATATATATATATATATATATATATATATATATATATATATATATATATAAATAATAAAAAAAAATATAAATATGCATTGGTCTATCGATTCTTAAAATTAAGATGTGAGTCTAATAACAGGTATGGAATTGGCATGCGCCTGTATGGAAAAAGATTTTTTTTTTTTTACAATGTAACCATGATAAAGTACAGAAACTAATAACATATATGGATTAAGCGTATGAAATTTGTATGAAAAAAAGGATTTTTTTTAACTAAAAGAAAACCCTAGGGTAAACCGCAAAGATGCAAAGAGTCGGGGTCTCTCGGCCTCCTGGGGGACGACCAGGGGGACTTCGTCCCCCTCTGTCCCACCGTCGGCTCGAGCCCCCTAAAAGAATAAAAAAAAATTCATACGCTGATTCCAAATATGTTATTAGCATATAAAAAATCCTTTTTTTTCCTACATATTTCATACTCTGATTCCATATATGTTATTAGTTTTCTTGTACCTATCTTAGTTTTGAAGATAAGATATTAAAAAAAATAAATAAATAAAAATTCATTTTCCATACAAATTTCATACGCGGATTACATATATGTTATTAGTTTTCTTGTACCTATCTTAGTTTTAGAGATATCATGCGGGTACTTTTTTTTTTTTGTCATATATATATATATATATATATATATATATATATATATATATATATATATATATATATATATATATATATATATATATATATATATATATATATATATATATATATATATATATATATATTATTTCATTTACATCAATACACCTTTAGATGATGCTAATTTTCTTTAGCTTCTTTACTCCATAATGTTTGTCAAAACCTGTGCCTGAATATGCAGTGAACGTCATCCATATATGTTGGCGCAGGTGGTATGATAGCAAAGAAGAAGAAAGAAGAAGGTTATATGATTCTATTTATCGCCTCTTCGACGGCGCTCCAAATTCTATATCCTGTAGCAGGGGCGTCAATTTTGTCGCTTTCTTCTTTCCTTTGTATGTCAAAGGTTTTACCACTTTATCGTTGTGTTGCTTTCTTCCTTATTCGCTTACTTTATTCTGTTTTGGTTCTGTATCAACTACGATGAATATTTTTAATTGCGTTACCTGAAGATTCTTTCTTCTACAATTTATACCAGACAATGGTGGGGAAGCTAATAGGTTCTTCTACCACCTTTGTGGAACTCATCGGCGGGAGGGCCGCTTAAAGTCTTTAGATACCAGATACCTATTATTAAATCAACACAACGAAGTAAAACTCTTTCAAGGGAGGATTTTCACCTCTTAATATTATTAGTTGTATAAAGGCTTTCACTTTATCAGCATTACTTGTTGAGGACACTCCTGATTTTTATTAGATAAACAGTCTTTTTAAACAATACCAGAGGATAAAGAAGGATGAATTAGAAGCACATTAAACAATCTATATTAAAAAAGTCACAGTACAAAATATGCATAGAAAAGAGATACACTTTAAACTAAAAACCCATTCACTCATACCCATATCCTAACATCCATCCAAATTGTAGAAAACACAAGTATAAAAAATGACCTAAAAAAGGTAATACAATAACAATAAATCATCCTGCCTAATCATTAACATATCATGGTTATAATAATAATTATTATTATTATTATTATTATTATTATTATTATTATTATTATTATTATTATTATTATTATTATTATTATTATTATTATTATTATTATTATTATTATTATTATTATTATTATTATTATTATTATTATTATTATTATTATTATTATTATTATTAGTTATTATTATTATTTTCCAATTTCTTGGTTACACTTTGAATAATTTTTAATAATAATATATTATATATTATATATTGGATTGTCACCTCCCATCGTTTTCTTATAACTTCACATCTTTAAGGAATATCCGAGGAGGATCCGTCTGGATAGGCAGGGGTACATTTTCCAATTCACTGGATAATTCACGAACACATGTTAGTTTTCTTTGAATTTACATCTCGTTAAGTATTTTTCTTCTGTGTAAAGATTTAAAAACAGAGTTTCTTAATCCTGCCTAATAATAGATATTTAACAACATAGTAAGAGTTATATATATATATATATATATATATATATATATATATATAGCAGATATATATATGTATATATAGTTATAAGGTATATATATGTTATATATATATATAGAGTATATATATATATACAATCTGTATACATATATATAATTAACATATATATATTATTATATTATATATAAGTTTAAGAATATACGCCTATCGCGTTATGAGTTTCCCTCTATATTTACAGATTTGATGTTTAAATATTTAAACCCTTCTATAAAATATTTGTCTAGTTTACTTTAGATATTTAAACCCCTCTATAAAATAGTTTCACTTTAGCAATACTATTATGCACTAACTGCACCAGGTGAACAGAGAACGCGGAATGAGCGTCCTCAAGCTTCCTCGGATGCCCAGACCTGCGGCTATTGCAAGTAAGGCGTCATAACTACGGGGCCAGGGTTCTTACCGTTAAGGATTCCCGCCCTTGTGGTGTTTCTATCTAAAGAAGGTAGGAAAATAGGAGGAAAAGACAGGATCGGGCCTGTATAGTTCCTATGCCAGGTAAATGTTGAAGAACCAATAGGCGAGCGTGAGAAGACGCTCTCCTTTTGCAAGGGAATTCGAGGCATGCCGCCAGGTAGACGCCGTACTTCGAAATTCTTTCATAGTAAGTTTTTTCCATCGATTCATACTAACGAAGTTTAGTATTGATTCACGATACAGTCTCCCTCGCCGGAAATGAGAACTGGTTATTATGGAAAAAACCATTTCACCTATCTCAAGGAACAAATCCTGAGGAAATGAGCAAGAATATTGGACATGAAAAAGAAGGAGTTCTGGTTGAACTAAACTTCTGACTAAATGTCGAAACATCGAAACAAAAGGAATAATGAAAATTTCTATCATAGATTCCAAGAGAAATCTTCTCTTAAGAAGGTATTGTTGAAACAAAAAGATAGTTTGGAAAACAAATGAGACCAAACTCAGTGTTTTATGGAAGCATAATAAGAGTGTATCTTTGTTTTTTCCAAATCTGCGAAGATAAATAAAGAAAGAAAAATAGATATATAGCATGGGGATAATGTGTGGTTCTAACTCATATGGTGTCTTTCCTAACGAATAAGCGTTTAGAACATTTATGAATTAGTTATTTTATTAAATTTCCGATTCCCTTTTATGCTATCTAAAAAGAAAATTAAAACTTTATTTCTGATTATTATGGTCTTTGGTTAATCACGTTGACCTAAAAATATTTTTGGTACTGGTCAATTGGTGATTTTTTAAGTTGCTTTTCTTTTCCCTATTAACGACTAGTTTCCACTTATACTGGCCTAAACATTTGGTCGTTAACTAGAGTTAGTTGCTAGTGACATTCGTTTAAAGATTAAAAGGAACAAGAGTATGTTAAAGCTTTCAACTTTCTTTGGCCCTTTGGATTTTAGTTTCATTCGTATACCATTCAGACTATCAAAGTTTATTTGAAATTTTAAGAGCAACATAGGCGACATTATAAGTGTTATTACGACAATTAAGCACTAATTTTACTTACTAATGTTAGTAGGAACATTGTTAGAAAATTTAATTCTAAGAACGTTAGTATAAAGCTATGAGAAAATGATTTGAAAATGTTAATCGATGAGACCCATTGTTAACACTTCAAAACATCCCTTTTAATATTAGTGTCAAAAGCTATTAGTATGGCCGAACAATCTTCCAGCTATGATTGTGCTTGATACTGATAGGGTTCTATGTTAGTATATTTTTATTTTTATATCATGCGTTTATCAACACTACTGTTTAAAAATAAAAACTGTTAGTATAAAACGTTAAAATAAAATTATTAACGGAAGTGTTCATAACTATCATCTTCCTAAAAATGTTAAGCGTTAGAACAAATGTTAAGATTAGTGGCAAGATTAGTTGTCATTCTCTTGCTGTTTTTATTATTTTTATCTTTCTTTTAAAAGAAAATCTTTTCTTTTCGAATTTATTTTTTCAATGAAAAATGGGGCCCTCCCTCGAGGATGAAACTCGTAGGTAGGTATTGATAAAAATAATAAAACCTATTCGGCAAAAATTTTCAATTTTTTCCAATTGAAACCAACTATTTGTCAAAATTTTGACGTGAATTATACAAATGCGATACGAAATGCATAATTATCTTTCATCAAAAGCTAAGTTATTTGTCCTATAGACTAAAAATATCTTTATGCTAACCAAGTATCTTATTTATACAAAAAACCGCTTAATTATTTTTTCATATTTAATATCTCAAACCACCGAAATGACAAGTGGAGTGGAGGCTAAGGTCTTCCTTCCTCTATTTAATGTCATTTTCATATTTATAAAGCAAAGATAGGCATCGGAGAGCTTCGCTGTAGCCTCTATTTGTGCCTAAATACTCATTGCTATTACTCATTTTACCTTTAAAAGTTTCAAGCTTCTAGCTTAATGAAACTCACAATAAAATCTCTGATTTGTTGTAAGGAACGATATGATATCTTAAATGAAATTAACAAGTTCCTAAACTGAAACAATTTGAATATTATGTTGGCGGTTACATCTAAGGTTAGCAATTTGATTACAAAGCGATGTAAAAAAAAATAAAAAATATTCCTTAAAATCTATATCATACAAACGTAACTCCATTCCGAGCTTTGGTTCCTTTCATCTATTTTTCGGGAGTTTTGTCTCTGCGCAAAACATCCAACTGCGTCGATAGATAAGACTCACACTACTAGAGATCACTATCTCTTCCGTAGGGCTTATCATCAACATGGAAAAGAACTTACAGCATTTACTATGTTGGGGTTTTCTCTCCCTCTTACTTCTTACTTCCTATTGGCTTGATGAGACTTATGATACTGGAGATCACCACCTCGTTCGTACGGCTCAAAGCCCACAAAAAAAACTTTAAAAGTTACCCAACATAGTTGTTTTATCGAAAGTATATCCTTAAAAACATATTTAAACAAAAATATGAACAAAAATTACATGCTAGATTATTTACTGAACTATTTGCCAACCCAATACGATTATCTTTTCTGTCACCTAAGTTCTGATTCTGTTTCTCTCTCTTCGAAATACTTCTTCAATCTTTATTCTCTTTCCACGGCTAAATCTTAGCTCTGTGACTCGAACCAACCATGTTGCGAGTATCACTTCTCAAAACTTTTCGAAACTTTTGATCAAAAGCGTGGGATTAATAAGAAAAAGCGGTTGGTTGAAAACTACAACAAATAGCAAAAAACAAAGCAAAATACAGCAATATATTGATGAGAAGGTCATGTATTCTCCCTTTTTATATTCTAGTTCTCAACGGAGGAGCATCTTTTGACATCTTAATTCCTTCCGAGAAGAAAAGAAGTACTTTTTTGGGAAAAATGCTTGACAATTTCTCACAAATGATCAACTCACGACTTAAGATTGTGTTACACTTTCTCTCTTCCTATTCCACTAACTATAGGAGCGGGTCATGACTCCATTCCTATTTCAGAAGAATCGGTTGAAAGAAATGTGGCCGACATCTCTACTAACAAAAAAAAATCAATCAACTTATAGCCTACAAAAACAGATAAATAGGAACATAATGCCTAAAAGGTTGCAAAATATTTTCCTAATCTACTACAATATTGACTCAATAGGACATTGTTTTTTGATCTTCTCTCGTCGTTTTGTATCTTTCTTTGGCCATTTTGCTTATATGGAGTGGTACTTATAACCCGCACTTACGTTCCCATTTTTTCTCCGGAGGGTATTCATCGCCCTTTTTCCGATCTCCATCGCTTCCACCGCCTTTCCTCTACCAAATGCGGATTTACGAAGTTGTCACAAAATCCAAATGGGATTCATATACTAGAGAGAAAACGTTTACAAAACCTATAGAACCTAATTAACGTGCAATAAATATCTTAATCCAGGCTACGAAAACAACTAAATATAAAGTAATACCAGTATACCAACCATGAGATTTATTCTTTCGTAATTACCGTCATCAGGCGATGCTTCTTCATTCCGAGATCTTCTTTTGGCTATCAAACTCTTGGTCAACTGAGACTAGCGTAACGCCTACCGAATCTTCTACTCCAAACTCTCCTAGGGTCGGCGGAATCTTTCTCACAGGGAGGCCGCCTGGTCAGTTAAAACGCACAAAAAATGCCCCGGCACTCCTTGGTCAATTGAAACTAGCGAAACGCCTACCTACCCCTTTACCTGAGCCTATTCATCAAAACTCTCATAGGGATGGCGGAATCAAGACGATCTGAGTTTGATTTTTTATGTCTGTTAGGGTTTTCAGGAAAAAACACAGGGGAAAACATCCCAAAAACTGGTAACTTCCTTCAAAAGGACCTAACTTTCAAGCGCTGTTACTTACCACTACCTGGTCAACTGAAACTCGCGACACCTACCGAATCCCTATTTCGAGCCCACTTCTCTCATAAGGTTCGTTGGTAGAATCAGGATGACCCAGGTGTGAATTTTTATGTCTGCCCCAGACATCAAATTGTCCAAGTGTAGCTTCCTACAATCTTCCATTATTTCAGCCATTCAGAACTTCCACAACATTGGCCTAATTTTTGTAATATTATAGATAAGGAAAATTCATGATGAGGCAAGCAAAGCTTAGTAATTAGTCAATAAAATAAAATAAAAACAATTTTAAAATTGTCTTTCATTATTAATCCAAACTAGGTGTGTGCTATTTACACAAAAATACATGTTAAAATATCATAAAAAGAATCCTTATATCTTCAAATTTTTCGCTCATACTGACAGACATATATATATATATATATATATATATATATATATATACTAATATATATATATATATATATATATATATATATATATATATATATATATATATATATATATATATATATATATATATATATATATATATACTACATAAGTTGTTTTATTAGGGTATTCGGCAGACTCTAAATGTATTTTTATACTCAGCATTTTGGCATGACAATCTTCTCCTCTACATGTTGAGACACTCTCGCAATCTCACGACTAAAACCTATTTTAGTACCTTCCCAAGAGGGGTGAGCAATTCGGTGAAAGTGAACTTACTACTGTCTCTCTGTCAATCGGATTTAATCTTTTGAGGGGTACTTGGACATTCTTGTTTTAATTTATTTGTCTTTTAAAAAGCGAAATGTAGCTAGTAGCCCCTTTTTTTTTTCCTTTTAAATTTCTCTCCTGGCCCTTTCAATGTCACTCAAACCTCCTTCTCTATAAGACTGGCTTTCGGAGTCCACATTCCTGTTACCATCTTTTGAGAAGAGCTAACAATACTAAAAAAAATACTTCCAAATTCATCAGTTAAAACAAAATAAGAAAACTACTATGGGTGTGGAAAGTATCTAAGATTATAGGTTCCTGATTAGGATTTTGGGTCTCTTTGCTTTGTTAATGAATTTTTTCTTGGCTTTACCACAGAATGGAGAAATAAATCAGTTCGATTTTTAATAGAAACATAAAAAATGAAAATGCTGCTAACTACTTAGGATTTTAATCTGTTACTATCCATAAATTAAAGAAAATGTGCTGTTTGACCGAAGTAAATGTCATTTTCCGCAAAATGACATGTACAGATGACATAAATATATATATATATATATATATATATATATATATATATATATATATATATATATATATATATATATATATATATATATATATATATATATATATATATATATATATATATATATATATATATATATATATATGTTGTATATATATATATATTATATATAGCATATATATAAGTATATATATATATATATATGCTATATATATATATATATATTATTTATATATATATATATATATATATTAAAGAAGAAGTTATATATATATATATATATATATATATATATATATATATATAGAAAATGATTAAATCTTATACGTATGTGTAAAGAATATTAAAATAAATGTTATATAAAACAAACTTGAATTATCCATTTTAAATTTCCTGAGTCAGTGTGAATCTTACTACTTTTCCTCTCTTTCTCTCTCTCCCTTTGACCTATCTGATCGACGTGATCTTCAGATTTTTTATCAGAAATTTGTCTGGAGAACCAAACTGTCTTCCCTCTTCTCTAAAATAAATAAAAGAATTATTAGCAAAACAGTAAACATATTCAAATAAATGCCTGTACACCTCGTGTACAGATTTTTCGCGACCTGCATTATGTAGAGCATCCGGATGGGCCGATGGTTTTACCTACATGCTTAACTTTAGACTGACTGTGTACCATGGTTTCTCAGGAGTGCTAGCTATCATGAATGCCTTCAGGGCCCCTTCTGGAGGTCTCTCGGGGTCGTAAGGGGATGCCACCTTAGTCGACTCTCTACCTCGGGGGTTAACTACAGAAACTCGAACTGTGTATGCTAGACTTTTATTATTTTATCGTTGGAAAAATGTGCTTATCTATTCAAACCCTTTTTCACTCTCTTCTGGACTCCAAAATTTTTAGATAAATTAAACAAACCAAGTTTAAAAATTAGATCAAAACTGAAAGCATTCCTATATATTAAAGCGCTGTTACAAGTGGTAGTTCAGTATTTAAGTATATTCATATGCATACTCTTTACATACACACATACATATATATATATGAAGCGGCGCACGAAAACGCGAAAAGTTTCACGATAAATGCGAAAACGATAAACACCCACCTTCGATCCGAACGAAGTATACCAGCGTGATTGAACGAAGTACAATG
>JABUQX010144865.1:5000-17500 GCA_015478945.1 Trachelipus rathkii | reverse complement strand
AAATATATATAGGACCTGTTACGTTTTACGACTCCGTCGTTTTAATTTTTTTTTTTTTTTAACTAAAGGAATACCCAAGGGTAAACCGCAAAGATGGCAGGAGTCGGGGTCTCTCGGCCTTCCGGGGAACGACAGGGTAGGACTATTTCCCGCCCTCCGGAACCCCCGCTCTTTGGTATTTGGGTGTCGCGGGGGTTCCCTCCCATACGGGTATGGAAAACGTCCTCTGTTCCCCTCTGCTCTTTCCCCCTATTTTTTTTTTTTTTTTTTTTTACATTTTTGTAATAAGCTTGTGTGTAAGTGTCATACTTTTCGAGAAATTTCATATTTGAATTTTTTTTTCTTTTTTACATTTTTTGTAATAAGCTTTATATGCTGATTCCAAATATGTAATTGGTTTTTCTGTAAGTATCGTACTTTTCGAGATATTTCATTTTTGAATTTTTTTCTTATATAAATGTGATTTTTTAAAAAATTATTTAAAATGTTTAGAAATTTTGAATCATGTCCGTCACCACTTAAATTCATTATAAGTATCATATACTAGCAATATGTTAAAGAAAAAAAATCAAAACTGACGTAGTCGTAAAACATAACAGGGTATATATATATATATATATATATATATATATAAAACAAAAAAGTATATATATATATATATATATATATATATATATATATATATATATATATATATATATATATATATATATATATATATATATATATATATATATATATGCCCAATTGCCTTAATGCCTAATGGGATGTTATAGAAACGTGAACTTGCTGTTATTAGTTTATTTTTATTTTCTGTAGCTTTTTGTTTGTAAATGATGTTAATAAAAAATTACAATGGTATTTTTTTTTTAAATTATAAATATAATAAATATCACGAATAATCGGAATGCCAAATAACCTTAAATTTGAAAAATCGTTCCATAATCTAATCGAAGGTTCTTTTAAGTCAGTGGGAGAAAATAGGGGGATGAGGTCGATAAGCAGAGGAGAAAAGGGGATTTGGGGTCTGTTCATTGGGGATTTAAAACTAAACAATATATCTCGTCTAACTTATAGTTATTTTACTTTAATAATAATAATAATAATAATAATAATAATAATAATAATAATAATAATAATAATAATAATAATAATAATAATAATAATAATAAATCATTCTTATTAAATTCCCATTCAAATTCCATCGAAATCGAACGAAAATAAAAGCGTTTAAACTTTCCAGAATAAATTCTAATATAAAGTGAATCGAGAATTCGTCTTTATACACTAATTAAAACTCTTTTATATTTTAACTCTTTTGTATAAAGTTAAAATAATTTTCGGAACATCGACAATTAAAGCGTGAATTTGGTGAAGCGCAAAAAAATTTCCCTTTCGTACTCTTTAATTAATTGCTATTGAGGTATCTAACTTCAGAATATGAAGTAAGTTAAATTATATATATATATATATATATATATTTATATATATATATATATTATTACATTATGATATATATATATATTAATATTGTCAGAAATGGTGCTATATTTTATATTATTATTTTTATTATGTAATATTATTATATTGTTATTATTATTATTATTATTTTTCTCATTATTATTATTATTTAAAGATGTTTATTATTATTTTAATAGATTATTGTTGTTATATTATTATATATATATACATATACATTTATTATATACATATTATTACATATATATATTATTAGCTATACATATATATATATATATAGCATATATATATATGTTATATATATATATATATAGCATATATATATATATATGTATTACATACATATACATATTATTACATATTTATTGGATATATATTATTTATAATATATTATATAATATAAATTACATGATATATATATATTATTTATTTGATATAGATATAGATATATACACATACATATATATACATATTATTACATATACATATATATACATACATATTATATGTTATATATTACTATATAAGATATACATACATATATAGCACTTATCTTGTGTAAAGCTATGAGTGTCATAACGCAGAACCTTACTGTAAACTCAAGTGTTACACATAGCTAAACTCCAATAGAACAAGTAGAATGAATGTTACATAGTTGTTTCATTTTTACCATGTTAATTTTTATATGTTAATTTTTAAAAAAAAAAAAAAATTTTAATTATTTTTTTAAGGGGCTCAAGCCGATGGTGGACAGAGGGGGGACGAAGCCCCCCTGTCGTCCCCCGCTGAGGCCGAGAGACCCTGACTCTTTATATCTTTGCGATTTAATTCGTATCTTTCGTTAAAAAAACTTATTGGCAACCTTAACGCACTATTGCCTTGAAATAATCGAAAAATCGATTACATCGTTCGTTCGATATATATCGGTTAACATCCTTTAAAGGATAGTCTCTATATATATATATATATATATATATATATATATATTTATATATATATATATATATATATATATATAAGATATATATATATATATATATATATACATATATATATATATAATATGTATATATATGTTATTATATATATATATATATACCCTGTTATAATGTTTTAAGACTCCGTCAGTTTTGATTTTTTTTGTTTTTTTAATATACAAGGTATGTGATACTAATAATGAATTTCAGTGGTGATGAACATGATTCAAAAGTTCGAAATATTTTTAAATAATTATTTAAAAATCACATTTATATCAATAAAATTTTTAAAAATGAAATATCTAAAAAAGTACGACACTTACAGAAAAACCAATTACATATTTGAAATTCAGCGTATAAAGCTTATTACAAAACAAAAAGAAAAATAAAAAAAAATTTTCATAAATGAAATATCTTGAAAAGCATTTACTAATTTAATAGAAACCAATTCATATTTAAATTTCATGACAAAGTAAGACGCTGTAAACTTTTAAAATAACATAAAAATTTAAAAAATTAGGGGTTTGACGACTGTATCAGAAGGGGATGTATTCACACCTCTTAGGGAGAAGTGGAGAACCCCTGCGACACCCAATACCAAAGAGCGGGGTTCTGAGACCCCCTTGAGGTAAAACAGTCCCACCCCCAGCCGTTCCTCTGGAAGGTGTATGGATAACTCCTGGACTCTGCCATCTTTGCACACCTCGGTATTCTTTAGTTAAAAAAAAAAAAAATTTAAAACTTTGACGGAGTCGTAAAACGTAACTGGTCCTATATATTTTTAAATCATGTTTTTCACCCTTTAAATTGACTGATTGTTAGGATCATATACCAGAAATATATAAGCAAAACAAAAAATCGCACCGACTTGAAATGTAAACATAACAGGCCCTATATATATATATATATGATATAGAGTATATATATATATATATATAATATATATATATATATATATATGCATATATATAGGTATATATATATATATATATATATATATATTATATATATACATATATATATATATATATATATATATATATATAAACTTCTAACGCCTTAATTATTTAGAAACTCGTAGAGAATAGCTGGTTTGTGACAGGTTGATAAAAAGTCAAAAATAAAATAATTTGATTTATTAAACATGCAAAGATCAAGGTAGCCTGGTTTTAAGGTCAGTTTTCTTCGGAGATAGCGTGGAATAGGGAACATCTCTAGGGTAATTTCCCCAATCTAGGACCCCGGACCAGGACTGAATCCATGACTCAACACGCGACTTTGTCGCTCTACCGATTGAGCTACGAGTAGCGACATATATATATATTTATATATATATATATATATATATATATATATATATATATATATATATATGTATATATATATATATATATATATATATATATATATATATAAATATATATAAATATATATATTAGTTTAATAATTATTAAACATTTATTTATTCCCTCTCCTGTCTTGAACAGCTCGTTATCCTCCACTCTTCATTGTTTTTAGCATTTTAATTGCTCCTCTCACTTTCACTATATCTTTATCATTCTGATTTCTTTCTCCTCTTGTTTTTCTCTCAGGTGTACCTCCACCATTCCTTCCACCCCTCGCTCTACGTTCAGCAATTCCTCGAAATACTCCCGCAATCTATTCGCCAACCACACTTCCTCCAGAAGAGATTCTCCTTTTGTTTTTCAGAACTATATTCATATCTGGTTTATTACTTCCTCTCGTGCATTGGCCACTCCATATAAAAGTTTTCTTGTACACCACATATCATCCTATTATGCTCCATGTAGAGTCGATACTTCTCCTCTTTACAGCCTCTGCATAGTTTCGTGCCTTTACATTTTCTCTTGTTTTCCTTCCTTCTTTATTCTTTGTTTTGAGTCTCACTGCGTTCTTAAACTCCTCATTCCACATGCCGCCTTCCTCACCTGCGACTTACTTCTTTCCTTCTGTTTTGCTTGGAATCCGACCTACTGTTTAAAAGGTCTCCCAACTCTCCTCTGCCCTTTACAGTTCTTCTTTTTCTTCGTTTCTTCGTATTCTTGTGAAATTCTTTCGCTAAACACCTCCGTCACACCTTCCTCCCTCAGCCTCTCCAAACACTATCTCATTTTTGTTTTCTTCTTTGACTTTTTCTATTTTTTTTTTTCAAATCAGCTTACCTAGGACCATTCTATGATCTGAATTCAAAACATTCAAACATCATGTTAATCTTGGCTTCTCCGTGTATTTCTATTCGTCTACACTCCTCCTATACCACTTCCATTTCTTGCTTTCTTCATATTTGAAGAAAATATTCATAACTGCCATATATATATATATATATATATATATATATATATATATTATATATATTACATAAGTATATATATATATATATGGTACATGTGAATTTAATGGCTCGCGTTTCTCTGAGTCATGAAATTTTAGGTTATTACCGCATAATTGACAAAATTAAATTACTTAATGGTGTGAGGTTCATTAAATCTTTAGTTTTTTATTTTTTTATTTTTTTAAATTAAATTATTTATTAATTTCTTATATATATATATATATATATATATATATATATATATATATATATATATATATATATATATATATATATATATATATATATATATATATACATATATATTCGAATTGTGTTTAATTACTAATTGGTTTATTGCTAATAAAGATGCTACAGAATGTTATTCATTTGAATTATTCTTATTTTTTATTCTATTTATTCTTAATATTATTCCATTACATATTATTTTTTTATCTCTTTAAATAAAGTAATACCATAGTGTATGGAATTAAATCTCTATTCTTTATTTATTTTATTATTTATTTATTATTTATTGTTTATTTATTATTTATTTATTATTCATTATTTTTTATATCCTTATTAATTATTCATTTTTTATTTTTGTTAAAGCAATACTATTAGTGGTAGTATGTGAGTTAAATTACTTTTTTAACTAAAGGAATACCATAGGTAAACCAGACAGTGGCGAGCCTGGGCCTCTCACCCTGGTGGACGACGTGACCTCGTCAACCTCTGTCCTGTCGGTCGAGCCCCTAAATGGGGGAGCAAGAAAAAATTCGGCATTTCTGAATAACAATGTAAAGAAAAATTACGATGATTTTTAGGTTCAACATATATTTATAAAACTTTTATTCTAAATAAACTTCTTTGTCTATAGATTTTTTTCTTTTATTATGCAATTTCACCGATATTTAATATTGTTTAATATGTCTCTAAGTTACAACCTTGAATGGTTAAATACTAATATAAAAAAAGAAGTTGAAGCTGTAAAATTTTTCTAAAATTTTAATATTATACAAATAAATAAAGTGTGCTGTTATATAGATATATATATGTATATACATATATATTATATATATATATATATATAATATATATATATATATATATATATATATACATTTAATACAATTTTAACTATTATTATAATGTATGAAAACATTAACACATTTTAACTCTTGGATATAACGATAAAGTTGAAATTTATAGAAGTTTTTTTTTACCCTAATCATGAAAAATTTAAACAAGATTGTAAATACTTAACCTAAAATTTTATGACTCTGAAAAACGCATGCCATTAAATTCACATGAAACTATATATATATATAGATGATGTATATGCATATATATATATATATATATATATATATATATATATATATATATATATATATATATATATATATATATATATATATATATATATATATATATATATATATATATATATATATGAGACCTGTAGGATACCCATCAGAGAATGGAAGCCCCTGTTCGGTATCCAAAATTTAAATCAGTAATATAGTACTCGTAAATATATAACTCAAATGCCTGTGGGAGAAAAGAAAGAAGTGTGTGCCGTATTTTACCAGTAGCGTACATTAAGAAATGAACAAAACGGTTTAGTCTGAGATCAGAGATTCAATATATGTAATTGCTAGTCCTCCTCCTCAAAGAAGTTGATATGCGATTAAAGTTCAGAAGATTGGTTTCCAATGTAATGAAAAATTGCATAAGTGAAGCAACAGATCAGCAGTTAGAAAGAGGTTTTAAAAAAATGAGGACGAGTGAGAGTGAAAGAGTAAACTAGATTAAAATCCCTTTCAAGGAAAGATGTTTAAAGGGAACCACTCAAAGCCTTCGGAACATTTTTTGCTTGAGAATTCTTCCTTGAGAGAAAGTTCTCCAAACACACGCACAAACACCAGCCTACACAAACGCCTACACAACTCTAACACACACATACACCTCCACACCTCCACACACACACACACTCTCACAAAGCTTCACACACATAAATACATATATATAGCAGCATATATATATATATATATATATATATATATATTATATATATTGTTATAAGTTATATATATGTTATATTATTATTATATATATATATATATATATATATATATATATTATATATTATATATTGTGTAAGTAGAGTTAGACTTATACAAAGTAATTACTACTAGATGGCAATTACAGCATACAGTAAGCGTGAATTAATAATAAGTATTACGAATTAGGTAGATATTTCGGATAGACAAAATTATTGATTCTTAAATGATTTTGTTCATATTGGTTAACGGAAATAAAAACGGAAAAAGCTAACAAATTTTTAACATTTATTAAAAAGGGAGATTCCCAGAGTACCGAACCAAATATAAAATTGTCTTTGTATAAAGAAAAGTTTTATAAACATGGATCCTCTTCTTGGTCCATTAAAAATAATTAATTTTTAAAAATGACGAGTAAGTTTATATAAAATAAATTTCCAGAGTATGTTTAAAAACCAGAGTAGTGGTACCTGTATATATATATATATATATATATAGTATACATATATATTAGCAGCAGCAGTTAGCATATATATATATATATATATATATATATATATATATATATATATATATATATATATATATATATATATATATGTAGAAAGCTATTTTAACTGGATCATAAACAGAATTAAAAAATAACTAGAAATTAAATTATTTCTGCCCTAAAATAAATTTTACTACGAAAGAGAGCTTATACAACAAACTACCCACCACACCACCAACAACACCAACACCAATTAATCACCAATTGAATGGTCACCACTGTAACCACAATAACATACAATAATAATAACAATAATAATAATAATAATAATAATAATAATAATAATAATAATAATAATAATAATAATAATAATAATAATAATAATAATTAATAAAATAATATATATATATATATATATATATATATATATATATATATATATATATATATAGATATATATATATATATATATATATATATATATATATATATATATATATATATATATATATATATATATATATATATATATATATATATATATATATATATATATATATATATATATATATATTTACCAATTTTGGAAAGTTTCCAATCGCTTATTTTTTCCAAATATTTTATTACTAGGAAATAAAAAAATTTTTAAAAAAATATCTTAAACTATTTATTAAAAAAATAATTATTTAATAAAACTAATACAACAAAAAAATTTTAAACTTTGACTAATTATATATAAAAATTATTAAAAAAATGAATGAATTTGAAAAAAATTATTACAGTAAATTTTAACTTTGAAAATATTTTAGTTAAACTTTGAACTTGTCCTTTAAGTTAATCACATTTCTTTTTTGATGTATTTTTAATGAATATTTAAGAGTTTATTTATGAATAATGAATGAATGAATGAATGGAATGAATGTGAATGAATAATGAGTTGAACAGAATGGAATGATAAATGAATAATGAATACTTAGAGTTTATTTATGAATAATGAATGAATGAATGAATGACAAATGAATAATGAATATTTAGTTTATTTATGAATAATGAATGAATGAATGAATGAATGAATGAATGAATGATAAATGAATAATGAATATTTAGAGTTTATTTATTAATATTTAGAATTCTTTTACATTAGTAATTTCATCGTGTTTGAAGAAAATATTTCTTACCTAATTATACAGTAACGAAATTTATAAAAATTATAAAGACAAATTATTTTAATATCAGTTGCATTTTAAATTATAAATAAAAAAAAAATTCAAGATGAAGCTGGTACCAAATGGTGGACAGGGAAAATGGTCAACATTTGTTATAAAAAAAAATTCGTTATTTAGAATTTCTCTAATGAATCCAACAAAACGTAACCTAACCTAACTTAAATTAACCTAACCTAACTTGATTTAACATGACTTAACCTAACCTAACTTAAATTAACCTAACCTAACCAAATCAACCTAACCTGACTTAACCTAACCTGACTAATTAACCCACCTAACAACTCAACCTGACCTAACCTAACCTAATCTAACGCCTGTGGGCTGTACTGAAAATTTTTTGCTATTCAGGTCTGGACCTATTTGTCCTCTTCCAGATTTGTTAAAAATATTCAATAAATTAAAGAAATCTCAATTATATTACTCCACTAAAACGAAATAATTTTTGTTTTTAAAGAAAATCGTTCAATATTTATATAGAAAAGATCCGACTGAGTCGCTTTTCTGATAGTTTGATATCCGGTTGTTTTATGAAATGACAGATATCGCGCAGGCGAAGTCGGATAATACTATATATATAGTATATATATATATATGTTGTTATATATATATATATATATATATATATATATATATATATATATATATATATATATATATATATATATATATATATATATATATATATATATATATATATATATATATAAATTATAAATATATAAGAACATACATATATATATATATATATATATATATATATATATATATACATATATATATATATATATATATATATATATATATATATATATATTATATATATATATATATATATATATATATATATATATATATATATATATATATATATATATATATATATATATATATATATATATATATATATATATATTATTGTTATATATATATATATATATATATATATATATATATATATATATATATATATATATATATATATATATATATATATATATAATTCTTTATGCAGTAGTAATATTTTATGAGGAGAATAATCCTTTATCATTTAGCTCTTAATTTTTTTATGATCAACTTCCTTGTTAATTAAATAAGAATAAATCTTTCTCTGTTAAAATTTATGTGCTTTTTCACATCCATACACTCCCTCTCTCTCTCTCTCTCTCTCTCTCTCTCTCTCTCTCTCTCTCTCTCTCTCTCTCTCTCTCTCTTCTCTCTCTTCTCTCTCTCTCTCCCTCTCTCTCTCTCTACACCATTCAACTTATCTGTGATGCTAGAATGAGATGAGATGAGGGGGAGAATAGGTTAGAGAGGTCGTGGGGCAGTTTATTGCTATGTTTGTAGTCATGAGTGTATATATTTGCATGTGCTGGCCGCTTATTTATGCAAATAAGTATGTGTTTTGCATTCAGTGCCGTATCAAAGAAAATAAATAATATATAATCTATCAAACATTCGATGTAGTAAATAATACAGAAGGAAGCCCAAGTACAGAAGTATAAACTTTCTTCCACTGCAAGATTTGGTCTTGCATCCATTTTAGAAGGAAGCGTTTGGGAGCGCTCACCTCAACTTTACAGTTCTTTGCTATGTAATGAAGTTTTCTCTGCCGAAATAAGAAGAAGAAGAAGAAAAAAAGCTCTCTCTGAGGGCAACTGTATACAGGTGTATAATTCATTTCAATATTACAACCTGAGGGAAAATTCTCTACATTTGGGACAGGTTTATTAAAAACAAGAAAGCCTCAACGCATTATCGTTAAATAGATATTTAAGGTAAAACTATAAAAATTATTTAAATACGCCACGTGCGAAGTACCATTAAACTACTTTATGTTAAGTAACAAGCATAGTTTTAAGGTACCTTTACGTGATAAAGGAGTATTTACTTCTTATAAAAGAATTTAAATTTAATTTTTTGGGGCGTTTTTCGCTCCAAGTTCTTAAATTAACCCTTTATTGAAAAATTGTCTTAAATTTTAACTTCTGTAATTTAAGTTTAAAAACTTTTGAAATGTTGTTAAAAATTTACCAAAATTTGGGATATTTTTTTAAGGAAATTACCCCTAAATATCAATTTTTAAAGTTTTCGAACAGATTTGAGATATTTTTACTATATATATATATATATATATATATAATATATATATATATATATATATTATTATATATATATTATTATATATATATTATTATATATATATATATATATATATATATATATATATATATATATATATATGTTTTATGTTGTTATATATATATATATATATATATATATATATATATATATATATATATATATATATATATATATATATATATATATATATATATATATATATATATATATATATATATATATATATATATATATATATATATAGATATATATATATATATATATATATATATATATATATATAGTATAGTATATATATATATATATATATATATAGAGGATATGATTTTGACAAAGCTAAATAGTGAAGAAGAATGAAACAAATATTGAGAAACTTTCTTGTCAGGCACAAAACGAACAAAACCAATATGGCAAACTTTTTGCCTCAAACAAACTTACTTTAAAATTTGTTTTGACACACACCTCACTCTCACACACACACCGGACACACACACCAACACACCCACACAACAAATTAGATATTCAAATATCTTCGTAACGGACAGGGATGTCATTACACATTTCTGTCTCTTCTCAACCCTAATACCTTTATATATATATATATATATATATATATATATATATATATATATATATATATATATATATAGAAGATATATATATATATATATATATATATATATATATATATATATATATATATATATATATATTATTTTCTCTTCCAGTGAGTTTCATTCAAAATGTTTTAAAATTTGAGAAACTTTCAGTTCATGAAATTGATTTTTTTTTTTATTAGTTAAAAATAAGCTTATTTTGTTGTTTATCGTAACACAAATTTGCTTTGTTCGTCACTCAAATTGCGGTAAAGCGTTGTTAAATATACGTACGACTCAAATCTTGTCGCTAATAAATATATATCGGGCGGAATTTAGCCATAAAACATTTGGTGACTTTGTTACGGGAAAAATATTTTAAAGGTAACCCACAACTTGATTTTATAATATATTATCTGATGCACCATAAAATATCGGTTATTTGTTGAAATTGTTGCATTTTTCACATCGCCCTTAGTACTGATAAGGTTTAGTATAACTGACTACATTTACCGTAATACTTTTTTTCAAGCTTTTCACCACTTTGCATACGATATCAGTTACCAAAACTGGGTGTCAAAGTTGTCAACAAGATAATAATAACATTTGCAAACTGAATTTATTTCAAATATTTTATAAATTCTTTTTCTTTATGATGCATGCAAAATACTTTAAAAGTGATATTATTAAATCCCGGAATAACGAAAATCTGGCAGTATAATTTTTTAAATCGACTTCTTATAATTTTATTAAATGCATGAGCGTTGGGGTGACGAAAAAAGTAAAAGGTATACCAAACTGTGAATAACTGCAAACTTAAAGAATTGAATTAAAATTTAAAGACTTAATCTGACAAATGAATACTAGCTTTTAATATAGGATGTGTAATAAGTAGAGATTTCTGACGGAAATTATCGATGGGTACCGTCGCGCACTGTCAATAATTTTATACCGTCGATAATACTAGCTATGATTTTTCAATGATTTTTTTAGTGCTTCCTGGTTTACGAACAAAAGTCAACTTCTAATTTGTAAAGAAGGTATGACTCACCATCACCTTAAAGCGAAAAACTGGGGATAGAAAATAAATATCCCACCAATTTAAAAGCACTGCACCATAATATTGTTGAAAATCAAGCTTGAAATGACCAAAAATTTTGAAGCTTAAAATTGTTTTTGATACCCTCTGTCT
>JABUQX010144864.1:0-15414 GCA_015478945.1 Trachelipus rathkii | reverse complement strand
CATTGTACTTCACGTTCAATTTTATCAGATAGGTGTTTAGTTTTCGCATTTATCGTGGAAACCTTTCGCGTTTTACCGTGCATATACCATATATATATATATATATATATATATATATATATATATATATATATATATATATATATATATATATATACTATATACCTATATATATATATATATATATATATATATATATATAAATTTTTTAAAAGTTATTTATTTATTTTTTTTTTTTTTTTGTCATTTACAGTAGATATAATAATTCTTATGTATATTAACAAAATTAAATTTTTTAACATTGTTTTCATTTCTCCTTGATGCCACACTATTCATTTGTCTATATATTGTCTTGAACTATAATAACTATAATAATAACTATCATAACACAACTTAAAAATTTTTTTTGCATTTTTGAATGGCTGTATTTCTTAAAACAAGCAAATACCAAGGTCAATATTGCAGGTGAAGGAACATCTATGGTAGTAGTATAATGTAAGAAAATTTCAGATTTTTAGCACTTACCCCATCAGAGATATTAAGGTTCAAAGTTACCGATTTTCCGAAAAATTGATTTTTGGACACCCTGTAAATTTTTAAAAATATTTACCAAACTTCAAATAAGATTTAAGTTAAACCCTACTTTAGTATGTATCATCACACAAAATTTATATCGTTAAATTATTTCCTTCTTTTAATAATACGCTCACGAAAATGGAAATTTCTTCGATTTTAACACAATTTTTCGGATTCATTTTCATGGTGAAATATTATTTTCCCAAAAAAAACAGGAAAGGCCAAATGTACCTTAAGGTATCCCTAACAAATCACTCTCTATGAAATTTGGTATAAGAATTACCAATATGGAGATATGACCTAAAATGTTACCTCTATTAAGTGATAAATTTTGCTCCACCTGGTCAAACATTTTGGCTCACCCTGTTACAACAGAGTAAATCTACAAAAACGAATGTGGTTTTGAACTTTCAGGGGATAACATTAACGCCATGCAAAATATAAAAGTTTTCAAAAATTATCGAGCGGCCGTCAGCGGTACGGAAAAAAATGGATAGACCCTCTACTGCTTTTCTTTTCGATGCTCGTCGCACGCACCTTACTCCCATTCTTGGGAAAATAGAAGAATATAAAGAAAGAAAGATAAAAAAAAAAGAAAAATAATGTAGAGAAAATAAACTATTTTAGGAGTAAAAAAAAAGAAGAGAGGAAAGATGAAGTATATGGAACATGAAAGAATTTTAGACAGAGTTTTACGAAGACTATGTGGAAGAGAGATGATAGACCGGATAATTATTAGTTAAGTGGCGCGAGATAAAAAAAAAAAAAAAAGATAAGTCAAGAGAAAAGAGAAGGAAGTTGTGTTTGGATAAAAAGTAAATATGAAACCATTAAAAATATAGATATACCATGCCAAATAGGAAATTATAAATTTTAATTAAAACCAAGAATTAGAAAGATATACCATGGTTGATAGGTAGAGAAACCATGGAAAGGATAATAGATTATTGATATGGGAAATAAAAGTTATTTTGGAGTGTTTCAAGATCTAGAAATAAAATATAGACAAGACTAACAACAAAAAACATATTAAGATAACTTCATCTCATAAAAGGATTAAAAAGGAAAATGTTTGGTTTGGAACGTTTGAGAAAAACTGGGATGGAATGGTAGCCATGGATTTAAGAGAATTGGAAGAGAGCAAATTTCTGATAATGGCTATTCACTACTGTCAAGGTGCTTGGGTAAAAAATAAAAAAGGTGAAGAGATCATCAGAAAATATTGAAAAGATGGATAGGTATTTTTGGAGCACCGAGGAAGTTATAGTCTTTTAAGGGATGGAATTTCAAACAGGGAGGTAAAAATTTTGGCTGAGAGGTTTAACATAAGGCTGTTGAATACTCCAACTGAGAGCCCTTGGAGCAATGTGATTTGTGAAAAAATGGTGGGTCTTAAAGATTCAATGTGAAAACTAAAAGAGGAAGGAGTTACAAAAGAAGTATGTTAAAATTGGTCATTAACTGCCAAAAAATAGTTTAATGATGAAAGGTGGATTTGCTCCAAACCAATTAATATTTGGAAGGAATAGAAAATATTTAAAGATAACAATGACAGACCTTAAGCTTATAAGGAAACGAAGAAAGGAATGTTAAAGAGAATCTAATCATAATGCATAGGTTAGAGAGATTCACATAAAACAAGAAGCTAGCGAAAATATGAAGGGCCTTAACAGAAAATGCGAGAGATCATAAAAGTGAAAAGTAAGAAACATGAAAGTGGAAAGTACTAAAAGAGAATGAGAAAGAATAGAGAAGGTCCAGCAGGAATCATTGGAATAGACGTCAAAATTATAGTGGTGAAACATGGACGCTCTCGTAGAGAGATAAATAGAATACTTATTACGAGAATTATTAGAAAACCGGTAGTGAAGAAAAATGAGAAAAAAAAAAAGATATGAAGAGTTGGAAGAATCCGAATTAGAAGAATCAGGAGGAGGAGGAGAAGAACACTGTTCGTAGCAGCATCTCAATAAACAAAATAATATAAAGCAAATGAAAAATAATCATCCGACAGCCCAGCAAGGAGCATAAACATAACGAAAAATAAAAGGGGAAAATGCACATCCCAGCTCTGGCAAAGAACCCAAGACCAAAATTCGCACCCGGAACCACACACTGTGGTCTCGGGTTACCCGGAACATCGTGTCGGTCCCCCTTTGGTCATTAACCCATCCGTGAACCACACGGAACATACGCGGTGCCCGGGATTTATTCACCCAAGTGCAGGACAGCCTCCCGGTGGTAAGCCAAGGTTCGGGTCCACAACAATGAGCGGCCTAGTCAAAGGGGAAAGGACCAATTTATAACCTGTATCCTCAACAACGAGGAGCTAAGTACAGGAGGGCCCCACGCAAATACTGGGATGGATACCAGAAGGAATATAGGGCCACTAGAAGGGAAGGTAGAGGGAGGCACCCAAAAGGGAGGGCAGAAATAAAAATACAGGGGGTGGTAAATAAAATTAAAAAATTTTTTTGGGGGGAGGCATTGAAAACCCAAATTAAAAAGGGGAAAAATTGAACCAAAAACAAAAAAACATCTTTCATGATACCACCTACAAAGGGTATCACAACCTCTAGGAGTTAGGGATGATGGGTGGGGGGGAGGGGTGCAAAAGAAGTATGTAAGAATAACAATAGTGAATTGTGGAATGAAAATATAATGCAAGCAGTAAAAAATAATTTAAAAAAAGGTATGGTTGAATGGTTTGAAGGGGGGGGAAGAGAGAAAGTGGCATATGCAGAAAAAAAAAATGAACAGTTTGGAAGAAGGAATGGAGATTTATAAGGGAATAAGCAGCGGTTTTGGAAGGAAGCTCTTGTATCTTAATAAAATAATGAATAGGGATGAAGATGGACGACAGTAGTATATGGGGGGTGGATGAGGGGAGCACTTCGAAAATTTGCCTAACATGGTCAAGTGAGGTAGATGTAATTAGTGAATAAGTGTGTATTTGATAGTGTAAGAAATAAGTATTTTGGGGATAAGGTAATGAGTTGGGAAGAGCTAATAGGTAGAGTGAGAAGAGTTAAATAATGGTAAAATCAGTTTGTATATGTTATTACTGGTAAAATGATGATCAATATCGGATACAATATTGTGACCGTCATGTAACAAAGCGTTTGTGGGGGTATAATTCTGAGGGTTGGAGGAGAGCAACGATAGTACCCTTGTATAAGGATTGGGTAAGGTAAATAAGGGAAACTGTAGGAATAAAAGGGGAATTTATTGAGAGTTCTAGGGAAGATATATGCTGGTATTTTTAAATGAATGAGTGAGGGACTGATTGGCAGAAGAACAAGGAGAAACGTGCCATACTAATACTTGTATGAATTTAAATTTTCACATTGACCAATGAGAAGAAATTTATTTTACGTGCTATAAACTTACAACAGGCGTATACCAGAAATAATAGGGAAGCTCTATTGCAAGTATTAATGATATATGGTGTTCGATAGGCTTCTGAATGGGAATCGACCGGCTGGGAGACCTAAGAAACAGTGAATTGAGTTAGTAAAAAGGGTATCTTCAGGAGAGAAGAATGGTGCATAATAGGAGCAAAAGGCATGGTCAAATTCGTCTACCCAACTATTCTGTATGCTGTACATGGGTCATCTTCAATCTGTGGGGATTCATGGGGAAAGAAAGAATACTAAGTCTGGGTGACCTTTCTGTTCTCCCTGAAAGCAGCAGCAGCAAGCCAGTTAACGAATGTATATAAATGCTTAAATATAAAAAAAATTTATTAAGTTATTAAATATTGAAGACAGAAACGGAAGACTATCTCTAATAATAATAAATAATAATAAATAATAATTATTATAAATAATTATTATAAATAATTATTATAAATAATTATAATAAATAATAATAATAAATAATAAAAATAATAATAATAATTCCGAAATATTTGTGAAAAACTAAGGATAATAGAAAATGAATAGTATATTTTATACTCTCCGAACAAGTCATGAAAATTAACTAGCATTTACAGTATATAATTAGTCATTAAATAAGGAGAACATCTTAAAATAATATTAGAGAAAAAATATATGAAAGCTCTTGTTTCTTAAGGCTATCTATTAACATATAAAAATATTTAAATAGTATTTTTAAGCGTTATTAGTATTATTATTATTATAGTTTAATTATAGTCAGATTCCTCAATATCATCTTCTTCAATATCCTCATCTTCGAAAATCTCTTCAGGCAGTGTCTGTTTCGGTGGGGGATTTGTCAAAGGTCTTCGAAATAGTAAAATATGTGGCTCTGAAACAAGCATAAAAAAGATCAAATTTTCAATACTATTTTTATTAAATAAAACTATTTTTACTATTTTATCAACAAAAAAGAAAATGAAAACCAATAGTAATGAACAAATTATAAATAAACAAAAACCCTTGGACCCATAAGCACACCACATTAGGTAAGTATATTTGCTTAAAACTGGCAGGCTGTAAAGTTAATGCGATTTTAATCCCCAGCGATTTAAGCATTTTACAGGTATAGAAGTTAAATCGAGCCTTTATTTTATATAAATAAACGTTAGTACTCTACCAAGTCAAAAACTTTTGCAAATAACATTCCAAAAAAATGTCAAATTATTGAACTAAATATTTTTTGCATAATAATAAATGTTGCAGCTATTTTACATATCCGCCAAAAGCAAGTGGTTTATCTTAAAAATTAAAAACAATAAATAAATAAATAAATATCAGAATAAATTCTTGAATAAAAGATCATAAATTTTCTAATAAATTTAAATTTGAAAATTTTTCTATAAATAATTAAAAAATATTAATTATTGAACTAAAAGTTGATTTCTTCCTATTATTAAAACTTTTACATAATTTAGAGCCAGGTCAAAGACATTCGTGACTTAACAACTGGATATGACTCATCACAAGCAAATAAATTGGCTGTGCTTCCATTCTCATCTTCAAGTCAAATGATAACATTCACGTTTACAAATGGATGTATTGTAACTCTTCGCACGTCTGGCACCGAGCCGAAAATTAAATATTACTCTGAAATATTTGCATCTCCCGGAGACACGTAAGTATTTTTCCCGAGTGTTTTTGCAAGGATGTGCTCGTATATTCAACAGTCTTTCTTTAGAGATGATTTTTAAGAGAGAATTTTATCAATTTTCTTTTTACCCTAAATTCCATAAAATTTACCGTGTTTGCCTCATTATTATAATAAAGGGATAAGTTTGTTTGAAAATGCCAGGTAAAAGATGAAGTTATTTGATAGTAACGTATTTTTGATAGTATTCTTCTTTCTTTCTTTATCTTCCTTTATTTTCCCAAGAATGGGGAGTAAGGTGCGTGACGAGCATCGGAAAAGCAGTGGAAGAACATGACATAAGTCAGAAAAGAAAGCCCAGCCTTATTCCTCAGTAATTATTTATCTTAGTGAGAACTCGTTGCAGCCAGAAAATCCACCCTAAAGCTTCATGGGACAGCGGTGGAACCTTCACTATGGTAGATCGTCAGTGTAGCAAGGTTCAACCCTTGGCCCAGGTGGGGCCACAACCATACCCCTCGCAAACTTCGCCATTCACTCCTGTTATACACCTTCTTCTCGCCTCTCTCACCAAACCTCACATTTCTCTCTCCTTCAGACATTCGCTCACCGACTCAATCCACTTTTCGGTCTCCAGCCGGTCGGTTCTAACACATCTTCCAATATATACCCGTTTAAACAACTTGACTAAATATTCATCCTTTCCCATGATTCAACTATTCAATATACTTTCCTTCATTTTTATTTTTTTCTCATTTACCTTTCTCCACACCACACATCTCTCTACGTTCATTCCTCATTTTATTAATTTTCTCACACCTAGCATGCACCAAGATTGTCCCATCTGAACATTGAACTCTAGATTCATACTTCTGCTCCAGACCTAGTCTCACTACAATATACAATAACACGGTAATAACATACCCTCATGTGTTCTAGCGCACCTTTAGCATTTGTCTGCCCTTTACATTCACACCAACGGATTTACCTGCACTAGCAACCTTCCTGCCATTCACAACTTTCCTACTACACTCACCATCCAGCTCCTTCCTCATCCAACACATACTCCTGTGGGAACAGCTAACCAGACACTTGCTCCAGCTGCTCACCATCTAACATAATCTCACACCGAGGACTGTCCTCACAACTATAACCTTACTCCTATCTACGTTTACTTTCAAACCTCCTTTACATACCCTGCCAAATTTCTCAATCCTCAAACTCTCTCAGATTCGCCATACACAAATCTAAATCATCCGCATATAATAGGTGAGGCACCCTCCATTATCTCCACTCCTCCATCATTCTAACACCATTTCCTGCCATCCCCACCCTCGAATTCTTCATAACCCCATCCATGTACAAATTGAATAAATCAAAGGAGACATAACACAACCCCGTCTCACCCGCTATTAATCCTAAAACAATCACCATTGATGACACCATTTATTCTACACACGCTTCACTATTGTCATACATACTTTTGATTCCATTCAGAAGCTTCCACCAACACCATATATCATATCACTAATACCTGCCATAAAGCTTCCTATTAACTCTATCATACGCCTGTTGTAAATCCATAAACCCAAATATAATTTATTCTTCTCCTCATTTTCTCAATCATTTGTTTCAATGCATTTTATCCACCATCCTCTACCACCCTAAACGCACCTTGTTCTCACCAATCCAAACCTTTCAGTCACTGACGCACTCTTCTCGACCTAAAATACCAGCATATACCTTCCCTACAATTAATAATAACTTATTCCCCTTATAATTTCTTACAAGTCCCTTTTCTCCTCGCCCTTTGATATAAGGGTACTATTACCGCTCTCCCTTCTAATCCCCTTTGAGCTATATGTACTCTACAAATGCCTTTATTACACAACTTCAAACTTAATCAATCACCATCTCGCCTCCGCTCTTGATCATTTCCTAATTAGTAGCCTTTCTATCTTATACCTGCAGATTATACCATTTCTTCAACTTTCTTCACTCTACCTATTGCCTCTCCTTACTAATAACCTCATCCCCAAAATACCTATTCCTTCTTGCACCCACAAAACCACACACATTCACTAACACTTCATCATTACCAGTGTTATGTAGATTTTCGAAGTGTTCTTCCACACTCTCACATCCATTTCATCAGTTACATCTCTAAACACCTTCTAACTTTCCTATCTCTTTCGATTGTTCTCTCTCGTTCCTCCTGTTGACAATATAAACATCCTCTTTGGCCTCCCAATACAAAAAAATGTCTGGAAACCTCACATCACAACGGCTGCGCTAGGGGCGGCCTCAAAGAAACTGGGAGTCTGTTTAGACTGCGAGACTATTTTCCTCTTCTCAGTTACTCCAGCCATACAAGGGTCTCATCTGTCTTGTATGGAGCACTGTTCTTACATATCTGGGGGCCTTTTTCTACCCTGACTTCGGCGTAGGGTCTGTTTCCAGTGTCAAAAGGTATGAGGCAACTGCAGTTCAGCTCTTCCACTTCTACTGACCCTCTATCTTTCCGGATGAGATGTTGGTGCTTTATATATTCCTAGGAACAGTGGAAAAATTGAAGTAAATGGGTCACTAAAGTGTACCACCACCTTTACGCGTTGTCAAAGCCTCTAGCGCTAAGCAAGGTGCTGTGTCTGCTCACGAGTTTTTAGGTAGATATTGGTAAATCTCAGGTTAATTGCTGCGGCAGTTTCCTTTCTTCTTCCTGCCACCTCTGTTCTGTGAACCTTCCATCTTCTGTGTTTCCTGCTGAATTTAATCTCCTCAATTTTAAAGCCTGCGTCTGTGCTCATCTGCGTAATTTGTGCTAGCGGGATACAATTTTATGGTAACACCCCTCTGGAATAGCCTGCCTCGTGAGTTGGTGGTGACAATCTTGTAAAAACAAAAACAAAAACAAAGTTACTTTATCCCTACTGGTTATTCTAAGCAGACTCTTATTCCTCATTCTCTGCTAACCTGCGCTCTCCTTCCAGAAGAGCTTCCTTATTCCCTTGTATGTCCTCATTCATCCTCCTTCCAAACTGTTCAATTACTCCTGGTTTGTTGTACGAATAATCGCTTTATATTTCTTTTTTCCCTCATTATATAATTCCAAGCATCTTTCTTTGAAACTTCATCATTTGCTTAGTACATTCAACCACGCTTTCTTTACCTTTAACCGCTTTCACCACCTCTTCTTCATTCCACCATTCGCTGTTATTATTCTATTTCCTACTTTAGCACATCCACACTTCCTTTGCACTACTTACATTTGCTTCCTTCTTTCCCCCAGATTTGCTCAAGATCAAGTCGTCCACATTCAACCGATTTTGCTGGCTAGAATGCTCTTGTATATGTCAGATTCCTACATTGTCTCTGCCCACTTAACTTCTCACCTTGTTTTTATTCTACTCTTCTGTATCACCTTCCCTTCCATCCTAAGCCCCCCACTAACTTAATTTTATAGAACAATATAATGATCCAATAATCCCATTCCACTCACTGATTTAACAACCAACACATACTTCAACATCTCCTTCACCAACACAAAATCAATATACTTTTCACTTATTGTTTATCTCAAATTTCCACACCAACCCTAGTATAATATTTATGGATAATTGTGTTTAAAGAAAGTATTACTGGCACATTATAGATTCCTCTCTTCACAGAAATCTTAACATCTTCTGCCTGGTTCTCGGTTTTCCCTGCTGCCAACCAAAACACAATTCTGTGTTACCATCCCTTTTTTTGATCACCTATCCAACCATTCAGGTCTCCCAACACTATCAAAAGCTCCTACCCACCCCATCCAGAGCATCATTCAGATATCCCAAAAATCGTACTCTTCAACGTTTCCCTGACCATATACGTCACAACCACACACACCTTGACCTTTTCAAACTTAATAACTATTAGGGAATTAGACTCACATAATAAAGCCTGTCATAGCTTTTTGTACTGGCTGTGTCATCAAAATTGCAACTCCTTCTCCCCTCTCTTCCATACACCAGCACGCATTTCACACCACACCATTCAATTTCACCTTTTCCTTTCATCTTTGTTTCAGTCACAGCGAGTAAATCAATCACCCTTTCTAAATACATCCATCACTCCTCTCCTCTTTTCCCTCAACATTTATTCCTCTGACATTCCATGCACCCATACGATCATACAATTTCGTCGAAAATTAGAAGGTCGTTTACAGGCGATCACGACCATCTCCGTGGCTCAGCACTCCTAGCAAGAGATAGGTGGTAGGTGGGCAGCCAACCCAACTACCACACCGCCCCTTAGTCGACTCCTCTCACACACGCAGGACATGATGTGGGCAATTCTTCTCCCCCACACATGGATATGAGTAGTAGGGATTTCTGTAAGGTGTTATCTAGAAGTGGGGTGTATACTTTAATCATGTGTATATGATATGTGGATAAATGGTGGTGAGTAATATGTTGCCTGGAGGATGAGTGTGTAAAGAAGATGACGATTAATTGAAAAAGTATATATATTTTAAAATTTTCCTCAAAATCTGTAAATGAGCTGTGTCACTTCAATCTAGGATGTTTAATAATCTCTATATATATTATAAATTGCTTTTTATGTAGCCTTCCTTTTTAGGAATTGGGAAAGCTTAAGGACGAACCATGTTTTGGTTACATGTATCACGAAGAATTATTACAACCACTAAAACGAAGGTCTTATTCTCGTCTAATAAAATTGTCTTTAGGTTTAACAAATACAATATCATTAAATAACTATTAAAAATTGCACAGTAATTTTATTATAGTATTCCTTCTAAACATTCTTTAAAAGTTATTTCGATGTTTATTTTAATTTAACTATGAAGTCAAAGGTAATGAAACTATTTTTATTAAGTTTGATATATATTAATTAACACTATTTGAATGTAGTATATGAACATTGTTCATTTCCTATATAACAAGTAATTTATTTTAACTAACTTTGTTCTGGTGTATATCGATTCTGTTAAGGTTGTTCTTGGTAGCAAGCTAAAATTTAAATGATCATGATTAAATTAGTATTATTATTGTTTAAGGAATTTAATGAATAATGCTGATGTGAATTTTAACTTTTTTTTTTTTCATTTTATTGAATTTAGAGATTAAGCTTTGAGCTTGCAATATAATATAAAGTGATATTCAAATTGACATGTTTTAATTATATCTTAAATAATAGTTATGTTTTAATAAAAGCAAAATATTATACTTGTCCTTTGTAAAAAAAAAAAAAAAATTAGTTTTATAACATTTGATATAGAGTCAGAAGTTGTGTTATTACAAAATAGAGCTTTTATTAACTGTGTTGAGATAGAGAGAGTATATATATATATATATATATATATATATATATATATATATATATATATATATATATATATATATATATATATATATATATTCTCTTCATACATATAAATATATATATATATATCCTATCCTACAGTTTTATATCTAAAGTCATGTGGGTACGCCACTCTCTGTACATAAATATATATGAGTCCTCGTCACGTAAGGAACTATCCCTTTAAATAACACTCTTCTAAACTTTATGGAAAAAGAACTTCACTAAATCCTGACATCCCCTCCATAAAAATGAGGTTGTATGCAGATGATCTGGCAATCACTGCTCAGAGTCCTTCTATAAATACTGCATGTAGATAACTGCAACACTATATAAAGCAACTAGAATAATGGTCTGACAAATGTCAAACAGAATGACTTCATCTCCACAAAAATCCTCTTATCACTTTACTCACTCTGGATAGAAATATAATCATACCTTCATCCAATTATAGTCTGCAAAGATCGTCATTCTGATAAACAACTCAATATCCTTTTTAATACACATCTGAAATTCACCCCTCATACATCAGCAATATAATGACTTAGAGTCATAATAAAATTAAAGTTTTTGTATGTTATTAGTGAAACAAGCTTTTGGCCAATATAATATCCTCCCAGTAATATTAGATAATATTCTTCTGTAACCATTTATAATTTATTCATCATTCTATTCAAGCCCCTGTAATATCTCTAATTCACTACTCAGAAATTTTTGGTAAAATCTTGTACAGAACAAAGCCTTTAGATAATAACTGGCTGCCTTCCCCACCTATTCATCATCTACAAAACTCAAGCAAAATCATCTCTATGAAACCATCTGATATTATTAGAGACTAAATTTTGCAGTAAATCTCTCTCAATAGACCACCCCCTGTACTAAACATTACAACAAACTACTTAATCCCAGAAAAATCACACCAGTATTAAATCATACTAACATATAAATACACACTTCCAAATGTCCCCATTTGACGTCAAACACCACCATTATCAAACACATTCATACCTACTAACTTTGTGGCATGTAATTTCCAAACCTAATGATACTATGCTCCAAGCACGTCATCCAGGGGCCAACTGCCACACAAAACAAAACTTGAACCGTAACGCACAGCCGCTCACATCCCTAAGTCGGTTTCCTCTCCTGCTAACCCCATGACAAAACATCCCTTTTAATAGATTTTTTCGAATATTAGACATAACTTGAGAACTTTCTTTAATAGATCTATATATATATATATATAGTATATATATATATATATATATATATATATATATATATATATAGTATATATATATATATATATATATATATATATATATATATATATATATATATATATACCATTCAGTTCTCAAACAATCCTAAAGTAAATATCACATTAAAAACCTAAACGCAAACGGATTAAAACAAAAACTCTTAAATAATGACATAGTAAAGTTCTGGACAGAGTAATTTGTGACATACTATCCAAAAGTTCCAAATCCACCCTTTCCTACATACAATAATTACAAAAAGGTCCATTAACATTAAATCATAAACTGTAATACCAAGAAACGGAGTCCGGCTCCCAATTGAACTTATTCCTGCTTAACCTATTTACAGTTGACATCCCACCCTGGTCTCCCGACCACAACTGGCGAAACTGCAGATGAGGTAACCATACTAGACCCTCCCCTAGTGGTCTACCTATCACACACCAAACTCCGACTTGCCTTAAACCATCTAGAAGCTTATTAGCTTCCAACACTGTTGCCTCTGCCAAGAAATCATCTATAAACTTTGATCACCACTGACAGACACCAATCATTCACCCGCAAGTAACTTTAAATAACTCCATCATCCTAAACAAAACACCCAAAATTCTCTGTATAACCTTTGACACCCACTTCACCTTTACACCTCGCATTCAAAACGTCATAAACACAGCAAACAGAAAACTAAATGTCTTACGAACTCTGCTCAACATTTTCGGCAATGAATCCACCAAATCAACAACAATATCTCAAATGAGCTTCAAGGAACTGCAACCTGAACACTGTAACTCTGCACCTCAAATCTCATCCACCAACAGAATCAAACTGGTGGTGGTCACAAAATGCTGCCCTTGAACTATCTAGGCTGCCTGAAACCACTACACACCAGACTGCATGAAGAAACAAAATTCTCCCATCTGAGGGATCATTTGGACATGATAGGAACACAATTCTATGCCTTCTTGACCCTACCCACCCATGCCATAACTACCTAAAAGATCACACCATACGTCGTTTAAAATCCCCTCCCTCCGCTGCCCTCTACTACAGTGAACTCTTTGAACCCCTTTCTCCAAACAACACGTCTCTCAAACATATTCAGCACATACTTTCACAAACCTCAACAATCGCCCACTGAAATCTGCCTTTATAAACTCTAGATTCTCTGGAATATCAAAAAGTAAACACAAAGCTATACTCCCACTGAAAAAGATAAAAATTTCGTTTTCTAGATTGAGATCTGGGCATCACCAGGTTCCGCACAGACAGGTTTCAACTCCAGATGCCACCCTCCACTCTGTCGAAGATGCTCAATAGCTGAATCAGTCGATTCACCTCCTTCTAAGATGCCTCTCTACTCATTCCCTACAGAACATTCCATCAGATTTCCTCCTGATATCTAGCTGATCTGTCAGCTGGAGGTCTTAGGGTTTCTGACAGATATGAAACCTAAAAGGAGTACCTATATATATATATATAATATATATATATATATAGTATATATATATATATATATATATATATATATATATAGATATATATATATATATATATATATATATATATATATATATATATATATATATATATATATATATATAATTAAAAAAAGACTTTAAACACGTGGCGCTGGTCTGGGATAGCCGGCCTTAAAGTTCGATTTCCTGGAAGTCTCCCGTTTTATTCCTCTGAAAAGGGTATTAAGCATGGTAATTGGTAGTTGGGTATTCAAATCTGCTTATACATACGAGTATATATAGATATATATTATATAGTTGGGTATATATATATATATATATATATATATATATATATATATATATATATATATTATTTTTTTATTTTATTTTATTTCATATTTAAATTAATCTTAAACATATATATATATATATATATACATATATATATATATATAGTTAGATATATATATAGATTACACATTAGATATATATATATATATATATATATATATAGTATATATATATATATTTTTATTTTTTATTTATTCTATTTATTTATTTATTTCTGTTTTATTTTTTTTATTTCCATTTTATTTTCATTTCTTTTATTTCATTTTTATTTTATTTATTTATTTGTTTATTTGTTTTATTTATTTATTTTCATTTTATTTCATTTTTATTTTTATTAATTTATTTATTGTTTATTTATATATATATATATATATATATATGTTATTATATATATAAATATATAAATTTATTTAGAAAAAAAAAAAAAAAATATATATATATATATATATATGCATATGGAATATGGATAAAATATATTAAAATTTAAATCTTAAGGATTTTTAGAGATATATATCTATTTAAAGACTTATATGCAAAAAAATTATATATATATATATATATATATATATATATATATATATATATATATATATAGTATATATATATAGACCCATAGATATATATATATTATATATATATACTAAACGTACGTTCTGCGTGTCGTAGAGTGACTAAGAGGGTGGAAGGGCGGTCCGCTTATACCTCTAAGACAAGCTCACGGTCACTTCCTGTTGTACGCTGTTAATTATTATTGCAGATAATGTTTAAATAAGAGTAAGTGAAAAATAAGAACACACTGTAGGTAAAGGTAGGTGAAATGGCTCAAATTTACCAGAGATTGAGAACTGAGCGAGAAAAGAAAATAATAATAGAATACTTATTAAAAAGTAATTGGAAATGATTATCGCAATATTCCACATTGAAAAGGAAGGACAACCAGATTGGTCAGGTTTTCTCAGTTTTTACTGAGGAAACTTGATTAACATATAGGGGATTGCAGAATAAATTAGAATGCCTATTGTTAGATTGAACGTTTAAAAAAAAAAAAGAATATGATTATATATATATATATATATATATATATATATATATATATATATATATATAGTATATATATATATATATATATATATATATATATATATATATATATATATATATATATATATATATATATATATATATATATATATATATATAAAAGCAGCTACAGTGGGCAAGTAATAATGTATTTGAGAGTGTTATCGTAATTTTTGGAAAACGGTCTATCACTGTTAAATTAGAACAAATGACGATTTACATATATCAACGCGAAAGGTTTCAATGCGATAAATGCGAAAACGGCTAAACACCCAATTCTTAGCTGAACGAAGTATACG